>JAUNZM010000030.1:0-184659 GCA_033459285.1 Clamator glandarius
ATCGAACCAAAGCTAACTCATTTTACCTTCTTCCTTCCAAAAGGATCTTGGATCCTTCTGCTCCAAGCTGGGACTCTTCCGAGGTCTCTGCGGTGCTTGCAGGCAATGCCGCGGGTGCCTAAAC
Organism: Clamator glandarius; assembly: GCA_033459285.1. NCBI lineage: Eukaryota > Metazoa > Chordata > Aves > Cuculiformes > Cuculidae > Clamator > Clamator glandarius. The sequence continues at coordinate 125 of JAUNZM010000030.1, forward strand.
AATGAATGTCAGCGTTAGCAGGTGGCAAGGGGCACCCTGGGGTGGTAAAGTGACAGACTGTCCCGTTGCTACTTCAACTCGCCAGAGCAGATCCCTTTGGCTGGTTTGCATTAGCCCTTCTACCAAGGGCCTGACTTTGGAAGACAATGTTCACAGGGGCGGGTGAGGCTGAGTTTGTTTGTGGGGGCATTCTGCAGGCTGCCTGAGGTCCCCGTCCAGGCAAGAAAAGGATTGCCAGCTGTGTTCTGCCAGAGTTTCTTCCACCCTCCCGAGACAGAGTCTGCAGATACCCCTCTGCTGCACCACTGCCTTCCGCGGCAGGAGGCTTTGCTTTTGAAATCTATACCTCTTCCTGAAGTGATGCCACCAGCGTGCCTGCTTCTGATGCTTTCTGGCCGATGAGTGGAGAGGCTGGTGTGTCCAGGGAAGCTTTGGGCTGGTGCTGCACAGCTGCTTTGCCTGCAGGGCCACGTTGCTCTTGCAAAGGCAGCTCTGGAGGGCAAAAGCACATGCAGCCAAGTGACTTCTTAGAAGTGGCCAGCGGCTAGAGCACAACCCACCCAAAGCCCTGCCCCAGCTGTCTGCTCAGAGGGTGGCAGCCACCAGCCCCTCCTACCTGTGGATCTGCCCAGGGATGCAGTTTGTTCCTCAGTTGTGGAGGGACTGCAAATACCCTCTGTCTCCTCCCCAAAGATTTCACACTGGTGTTCGATGAGGAACTCCACCAGTGCCTTCACCTGCACATGGAAAACCCCTGGTTTTGGCACGGTGCCTGAAAGTGCGTCAAGCAGCCTTTCCCACTCCTGACCCTTCTGTCTGCACAGAAGGCTGTTGCCGTGGGGCTGCTCTTCCCAGCAGCACTTGCTGGAGAAAGAGGGCAGCCAGAGACCTCTCAAGAGCCAAGCTCTTCTAGACTGGGAAGGCTGCAGCCGGCTTCTGAGCCCAGAGTACCTTCTTTGAAACCTCCACCATGGCCTCCAGCGAGAGCAGCTCCTCGTTGGTCGGGCTCAGCAGGTTTGGTCCAACGCAGATGGCCAGGTTGCTGTAGCTCATCCTGCTGGTGGCTGCATTGCGGCCAATGCGCTGGAGGAGAGTCAGCAGCCGTTCCAGGAGGAGGAGATTGGCGGCAGGCAACTTGCTGGCCACTCTGTGGGAACAGCAACACAAGGTTCATAGAATCACAGAATAACCAGGTTGGAAGAGACCCACCGGATCATCGAGTCCAACCATCCCTATCAAACACTAACCCACGCCCCTTAGCACCTCGTCCACCCGTGCCTTAAAAACCTCCAGGGAAGGTGACTCAACTCCCTCCCTGGGCAGCCTGATTTTCCCCAAGTCTATGCAGGGGAAGCTTCCCTGTCCATGCCCTTTGGCCCCAAACCCAAGCCCAGCCCAGAAACAGCTGCCAGACAGAAAACACCGCTTTGGAAGGAGCCCGGCTCTTTGCAGGCTAGTCCCAGGCCTCCACAAAGTCACTGCTCAAAAGACAGGCTGCCGGCCACACTTACGCCTTGAGCCCTTCCACCTTCTCCCAATCGCTTGGCTTCTCCATGGCTCCCATCCAGTCGTCGTAGAGGGTGCTGACGAGCAGCTTGCCAGGGATGCTTCGGAGGAAGTCCTGCAATGGCAACGGCTCCAGGTGAGCCCTTGAAGAGTCCAGGAGAGCCAGGAGCTCTTCCCTGCTGCAGGTCAGAAGTGCTCACCTTCAAGATGCCCGCCAGCAGGTGCACAGGCTGGCTTCCCAGGTCAGCAGCCACACCGCGGTCCAGGGCCTCCCGCAGCTCCTGAAGCGACGACATGCACTCCGCTCTCCGAAAGACGCCTTCTGTCGATGGTCCACGTTGGAGCAGGATATCCAGGAGCTCCTGCAGGGTGCACACAAGAAGATTTGCTTGGCTGAAGAGCTGCCTTCTGACAGCGGTGGCCAGGGCGGCAGCTCTGCACAACCCCCGGCTCACTCCCATGGCAAATACGCTGAGACCAGAAGCACCAGGCTCGGCTGAAGAGCCCGGTGGCCATGCTGGGACCTCCTGGAGACACCCAGCACGTGTCCGGAGCAGGTGGAGGGAAGGTGAGGGGCACTCTGGCCACGCTGGCTTACCTGGATGGGCTGGGGCAGCGTGCAGTCCTCCCCACAGAGGGCTGCCAGGGGCTGTGCAAAGAGCCCTCTGCTAGAGCCGGAGCCTGCCTGTCCTGGCTCCTGGGCAGCCGTTGGGTTCCGCCGCAGAGCAAAGGGCCAGGGCAGCCCCCTCCTCTTCCTCCTGCTCCCTCCTGCTGCAAAGGGAAACAGAGAGAGAGCCATCAATGGGGACCGCCAGGACAGCGCTCCCGCGGGCAGCCCTGCTCTGCCCTGCCCTGACAGGGAGCAGGACGGGCTGGGAGCCGGGAGCTGAAAAGCACGGCTCCTCCGCAATGCCTGCACCTCAGAGGCTCCTGAGAGCCAGGGTGCTAGCAGGACAGCCTGAGCCAGCCCTCAGCCTGCCCTCCTCAAGGCAGTGGGCAGCAGCCCAGGCTCCGTGTCCTCAGAGAAGCACGTTCAGCAGCCACTCTCCAAATGTCGTCCTTCCTCGTCCGGCTGACCTCTTCCCTTGGGGTGCCAAACCTGCGCGACAACACTCAGGGGACAAGAGAGCAGAGCTAATGCCTGCTCAACCCATCCTCCTGGCTCCGAGGATGGAGCAGAGACAGGCACCACCTCGGGCACTCAGCAATGTCCCCTCTGCCCCTCCGTGCAAGGGACAGTCAACAAGGGAACGAGGGGACCCCAGCGGATCAGCACTCGCCTGCTGCAGAGCGATGGGGACCACCTTGCTCACGGTGAAGGACAGCTGCAGCAGCATCCCGGCTTCTGCAGAAGAGCTACTTGCCCGAGGAAAGAAGGTCCTCCCCACCTTTCTTTCCAACACTCACCTGCTGGCTGGGAACATCCCCCTCCATTGCCAGAAGGCACCGGTGGAGGCCCTTGCTTGCCATCATCCTGCAAGAACCAGGTTGTGCTTAAAGAGCAGCCCTAGAGGAGAAAGAGCAAGCGGCCGCCCAGCACCAGCAGCCTGAGGGTGGAAGGTATCCTCCCTGGCACATCCCGCCATGCCGTGCCGGCATTCCCGCTGCCTCCCCAATCCCTCAGCTCCCCACGGGGCACCAAGGGACCCTCTCACAAAAGTTCCCCCCCACTCCCCAGGGATCTTGGGCACTCTAGCACAGCAGCAGGAGGGTGAAAGGCAGCCTTTCTCACCTTTGCCTGGGCCTCAAGTAGCTTCTCTAGGCTCCTGGCACGCACTGTCCTCCACTGGGCAAGAGAGAAGCAGTAGAAGAAGGGGAGAAGCAATGCTCTCCTGCTTGGTGGAGGAGCAATGCTCAGGGACAGAGCTGAGGGGAGAGATACTCACAGCACGGCGGCAGCTCAGCTCCTTCTCCAGGACTTCGATGGAAGTCAGCCGCGTCACGCGGGCTTTCTTCTCCTCTTTTGATTGCCTGGGCACGGGGAAGGGATAGAAAGAGTGAACCCCGAGCCACCTCCTCTCTCCCAGGAGGAAGCGGTTGCAAACCTCCCCCACGTAACGCCCCAGCGCCAAGCAGAGAGCAGAGCTGCCTGCATCGCTCCTGCCTGCCAGGCAACCAGCCCTGCTTCCCCGCCTGCCTCTCTCTGTTGCAAACAGCGCAAGAAGAGACTTTGCATCCCTGAACGATCCCCGTCTGCCTCAAAGCTGCCGGCATCTGCAGGGACACCTGTCCCCACCTGGGGATCTGTGTTCCCCCATGTGCCTTTGCTTGCATGGTCCCCAGGCTTACCCCAGCAGTGTGCCCACCCAGAGCTCCTTCAGTGCCTGGGAGCTGCAGAAAGAGAGGAGAAGCAGCGTCAGACCCCACTGGCCCCCCGAGCCTGCAGGCAGAGGCAGGTGCCTGCACAGCCCTGCCCATAGGCAAGGATACTGGGGCAGGAACAAGTCCCATGGGGCAGGACAGAGGCGTTGCCCAAGCTCTGCCTCCCTCTGTCCTGCCAGAGGAGCTGATCTGGCCTGTCCCTACTGGCAAGTAAAATGGGATGGGGAGAAGCAGGAGTGAGAAATGTCTCCCATCCTTCTTTTTCTTCTGCCTGTATACCCACCCCACAGACCCAACGCAACACACACGGCCTCCCTCCCTCCCTCTCTCCCTCCATCCTTCCCTCCCTCCCTCCTGCCCACCCTTCCTCCCTCCCTCCCTCTCTCCCTCTCTCTCTCCATCCTTCCCTCCCTCCCTCCCTCTCTCCCTCCATTCCTCCCTCCCTCCTGCCCACCCTCCCTCTCTCCCTCCATCCTTCCCTCCCTCTATCTCTCCCTCTCTCCCTTCCTCCCTCTCTCCCTCCCTCCCTCTCTCCCTCCCTATATCCTTCCCTCCCTCCCTCCCTCCCTCCATCCTTCCCTCCCTCCCTCTCTCCCTCTCTCTGTCCATCCTTCCCTCCCTCCATCCTTCCCTTCCTCCCTCCCTCCCTCTCTCCCTGTCTCTCTCCCTCCCTCTCTCCCTCCATCCCTCCCTCCCTCCTGCCCACTCTCCCTCCCTCCCTCTCTCCATCCATCCTTCCCTTCCTCCCTCCCTCCATTTTTCCCTCCCTCTCTCCCTATCTCCCTTCATCCCTCCCTCCCTCCCTCCTTCCTTCCCTCCCTCCCTCCCTCTCTCCCTCTCTCTCTCCATCCTTCCCTCCCTCCCTCCCTCCCTCTCTCCCTCCCTCCCTCTCTCCCTCCATTCCTCCCTCCCTCCTGCCCACCCTCCCTCCCTCCCTCTCTCCCTCCATCCTTCCCTCCCTCTATCTCTCCCTCTCTCCCTTCCTCCCTCTCTCCCTCCCTCCCTCTCTCCCTCCCTATATCCTTCCCTCCCTCCCTCCCTCCCTCCATCCTTCCCTCCCTCCCTCCCTCTCTCCCTCTCTCTGTCCATCCTTCCCTCCCTCCATCCTTCCCTTCCTCCCTCCCTCCCTCTCTCCCTGTCTCTCTCCCTCCCTCTCTCCCTCCATCCCTCCCTCCCTCCTGCCCACTCTCCCTCCCTCCCTCTCTCCATCTATCCTTCCCTTCCTCCCTCCCTCCATTTTTCCCTCCCTCTCTCCCTATCTCCCTTCATCCCTCCCTCCCTCCCTCCTTCCTTCCCTCCCTCCCTCCCTCCCTTCCTCCTTCCCTCCCTTCCTCTCTCTCCCTCCCTCCATTCTTCCTTCCTTCCCTCCCTCCATCCTTCCCTCCCTCCCTCCCTTCCTCCATCCTTCCCTCCCTCCCTCCCTCTCTCTCTCCATCCTTCCCTCCCTCCCTCCCTCCCTCCTTCTATCCTTCCCTCCCTCCCTCCCTCCTTCTATCCTTCCCTCCCTCCCTCCCTCCCTCCCTCCCTCCCTATCTCCTCCCATCCTTCCCTCCCTCCCACCCTCCCTTCCTCCATCCTTCCCTCCCTCTCTCCCTCCATCCTTCCCTCCCTTCCTCCCTCTCTCCCTCCATGCTTCCCTCCCTCCCTCCCTCCCTCCATCCCTCTTTCCCTCCATCCCTCTTTCCCTCCCTCACTCCTTGCTGGTGCGCTGCCCGCTCCTTGCCCAGCTTCTGTGTGCAGGACAGAGGCCACGCACAGAATGGCGTGGGCACGGTTGAGAGGCTCTCCTGCCCCTTGCCAGCCCCGACTGTGGCTGACGAAGCCCAGGGAGAAGGGGGGCCAGCATTGCACCCCACTGCCCAGCAGCCGTGGCACGTGGCACCGCAACTCACGCAAAAGTGGCGATGCAGGAGCCTGCCGGCCAGACGAGGATGAGGGAGTTGCTGCCCTCACCGCTGCCATCCTCCTCTTCTTCTGGCTTCCATGCCTCATTCCCACTGCTCAGCACCCACAGCTGGTCGAGGGCCAGGCGGAGCTGTGGGCGCAGGTTGCTGCCAGGTCTGTGGAAAGCAGAGGCAGGCAGTGAACTGGGGGTGGCCTCCTAGTGGTCCCCACGGGAAGAGCCCTGTCCCCAACCTGGCCTCGGGACAGAGCGTGGTGCATCCATCACCGAGGTCTTGGGGCCTGGGGCTTGTGCCAAGGTGTCCTTGCCCCGCTCCCAGCACCAGGAATTGGGGACAGGGAGCTGGGCTCCCAGGCTCTTACCGCAACTTGGCGATCACCAGTTCCTCCTGGAGGAGGAGAAGTCGCCTCTCGGTCCTCTTGCGTCCCCAGCTCAGCTGCACATCTGCGCTCAGCACCGCCTCAGCCTCGCTGAGAGCCTCCCTGCAGAGCAGAGCGCGGCAAGCATGAGCAACACTGCTTGGGCAGGCCCCAGCTGTGCCCCGGTGTCCCCAAGCCACCACGGGAGCCCACCTGGAGCTGCAGAAGCAGTTGACCTGGCCCATCCTGGCCGGGACAGGAGGACCCTCGCCGGGCACCAGAGATGTGGCCCAGCCGGGGACAGCGAGGATGGGCAGTGGGGTGCTGGTGCCGGAGAAGCACTGCTCGGGCAGATGCTGCCCCTCACGGCACCGTGCCAGCTCAGCTCCCTCTGCTGTGTCTGGTGCCCGTGGCTCCAACTGACCAACTCGGGGAGCCCAACAGAAAGGGGGCGGGGGCAGGGGGCAGGGGGCGGGGCTTCTTCCCAGGGCTCCCCTGTCTTCTCTTTTTTTTTTTACCTTTTTGTGAAAATTTTTTCCTTAATATCCAGCCTAAATCTCCCCTGGCGGAGCTTGAGGCCATACCCTCTCATCCTGTCCCCTGTCACTTGAGAGAAGAGCCCAGCTCCCTGCTCTCCACAACCTCCCCTCAGGTAGTTGTAGAGAGCAATGAGGTCTCTCCTCAGCCTCCTCTTCTCCAGGCAAAACAGGAATTATCCCAGTACACCCAGTATGGACCCCATAGATCCCAGTACAGCACTAGTACCGACCAGCAAGGAACCAGAGTGGGACCAGGATGGTACAAGTGCTCCCAAGATTAACAACAGAAATGCCAGCATGGCACCAGTACAGACCAGTAAGGCACCAGTATGGCACCAGTGGGAGACCAGGATGGGCACCAGGGATGCCAGTGCTTCCAGTATGGCACCAGTATGGACCAGTATGCTACATCCTCCCACCACATTGCAGTGACTCCAAGTGCATCCCACAGACTCCCAGTGTTTCCCAGTGCCCTCCGAGTGCTCCCCAGTGACTCCCAGTCCATCCCACTGACTCCTACTATTTCCCAGGGCCCTCTAAATTCTCCTCAGTGACTCCCAGTGTCACCCAGTGACTCCCAGTCCATCCTAGTGACTCCCACTGTGACCCAGTGTCCTCCCAGAGCTTCCCCAGTGCTCATGAGCAAGGGGCCACACTGGGAGGGCACTGGGATGCACTGGCAGTCACTGGGAACCACCAGTGTGGCACCAAGCTGGGATCAGTGCTCCTAGTATGGCACCAGTATGGACAAGTGTGGCACCAGTGCTCCCAGTACGGACACCAGGGACACAAGGGCACCCAGTGTGGCATCATTATGGACCAGTAAGGAACCAGTGTGGGAACAGGATGGGAACAGTACTCCCAGTATGGGCAGCAGGGACACCAGTATGGACCAGTAAGGCACCCCTGCACACCAGCATGGGACCACTGTGGAACCAGTGACCTCCCAGTGCTCTCCAATGGCCTCCCAGTGCATCCCAGTGCTCCGCAGTGACTCCAAGTGCACTCCCAGTGTGTCCTAGGGCTCCCAGTTCCCACCCAGTGCCTCCCAGTACTCTGCCAGTGCATCCCAGTGATTCCCAGCATTTCCCAGTGAGAAGTGGGGGCGTGGCCTCTGGGGAGTGGGCGTGGCTATGGTATGCGGTGGGCATGTCCATATATGGAGAAAGAGGGGGCGTGGCTATGGGGCGATGGGATGAGACCAATGCAGGGGGCGTGGCCTATGAGGGAGGGGGCGTGGTCTCTGTGGCTTTATCCACTTCTCTCTTAGGTAAAATGCTTTGTGGAACCAGCACTTGCTTGAATAGGGAAACACGGACCCTTTATCACAGGCTGGTTGCCCGTCTGAGGTAAAAACCCTTCTGTTTGCTTTGACTTTTTCTCTGAAACATGTAACTTCCACTCTCCTTCTTCAGCTTCCTCGGTGTTGCCAACATTCGTGTTTGTGTCCACGTGGTGGTGTTTTTCCAAGCTCTTCTGGAACTCCTCCAGGCTGCTGTACTAGGGGAGATCTGCAGCTGCTTCCCCCCCAGCCGTTGTCCAACTTTTCCTTTAAATCCAGACGCTTCATAGATGCAGGAGATTAAAGAACCATTAAAGGTCTGCGGTAGGAGGAACTGTTGAACTTGAGAAGAAGCTGAGACCAGAAATGCTTGAGAGAAGGTCCTAAATAGTAAACTTGAAAGAGAAAAAATAAGCTGATGTTTTACAAGATCAAAAACCTCAACAACCTCTTCTTCTGTTCCGCCTGGAGAAGAGAAGGCTCGGGGGGGGGTCTCCTTGATGTGTCTGAACAGCTGAAGGGAGGGAATCACAGAATCACAGAGCGGTTTGGGTTCAAAGGAGCCTCCGAGCCCATCCAGCCCCACCCGCTGCCATGGGCAGGGACACCTCCCACTGCACTGGGGGATTCAAAGCCCCTCGCCACGTGAATAACATACCTGCACGGTTCTTTAGGCTTCTCTTTGACTCGGGGCTTGGCCTCCACGGACAGAACACGTGCAGGTTGAGTAACAGTTCATCCTCGAGGCAGTTGCTCCAATTTGCACTTCTACTTCTCTGTATTTTCCCGTTGGCCAGTTACCTCTTGTGAAGCTTCTTGCAGGACACTGATTTCTTTTATAATTACTGATACGCTTCTCTTGTAGGTAAAATGCCTCCTGGAACCAGTTTCCCTCACTTAACCCTCAGTGCGGCCAGGGCTGCAGCATCCCCTGGGAGAGGGGGTTGCTCTCCTTCTGTTTATTTTTCAGCTGCTTCAGTGTGTTTGGTGCCCACGTGTTGGATATCGGCTTCCTTTTGTGGATACAAACTGGGGCAAAGCTGGGCTCTGAAGCTGCAAGTTGGGGTGCTGTTGCTAACTTAGGAAAAAGCTGGTGCCGGAGCTTCATTGCAGGTGTTCTTGCAGCTGAAAGCTTCTTAGCGTGCTCATCGCTCCACTTCATGAGTCCTTCACCGTTTAATCGTTTGGTTTAGGCCATGGAGAGATCGAGGCCGCGTTTAGCCGCGGGGAGCCAAACGACGTCGTTAGCAGTGCCTTCCAAACGAACGTCGCTCGTGGTGACCTCTGCATGCTGCAGAAATGTCGCTGGCTCGATTCTGAGGTAAAACTGGCTGCAGGAGGATGATATCCTCGTTCATCGAGCAGCCTCATGGCCCTTGCTGCTGTTTCATTCCTTTGGGAAGCTAGTGTCTTGGTTTACCTCTCAAGCTCACTCCTTATGTTATAGATCATTAATTTCTACGTGAATCTTGTGATGGAAAGAAGCAAGAAGGAAGGATATCCAGCAGTTCATGCTTTTACTGCTTTCTTCTATCAAATACTAACCTCTTCAGGTTACGCAGCAGTGAAGAGTTGGACCCCAGGCCTGGATCTCTTCAAGCAAGATGCTGTCTTGGTCCTTGTCCACCTGACAAACCGCTGGACTCTGGTGGTGAGTCGAACTGGGTTTTTTTTGTTTGGAATTGAATGAGGAGAGAAAACTGGTGAGAAAAACCATGTTGATTTTGATGTGTGTGCAGCAGAAGTTTGTGCTTTGTCTGACAGTCCCCTTGGAATCACACGTCACAGACATGAGAAATGTTGTTGACCTACGTTCTTGAGGCAAAGAGTGATTTTGGTTTGTTTTCAACAGCAAATACCCGCAAGAAGAAAGCCGGGAAAACAGGCAACTGGAGCTGGGTTCTTCAGAGTGGACACTTCACAGCACGAGGACACGTGTACGTGAGCCCTACTGGGATGCGAAATGTGAACTCTCAACTCCTCCTCTTTAGAGGTCTTGACACTCTCTAAGTCCAAGCTTTTAGAAAGAGCCGTAAGCACCTCATGTTACAGAATCACAGAATCACAGAATAACCAGGTTGGAAGAGACCCACCGGATCGTCGAGTCCAACCATTCCCACCAATCCCTAAACCATGCCCCTAAGTACCTCATCCAGCCGCACCTTAAACACCTCCAGGGAAGGCGAGTCAACCACCTCCCTGGGCAGATTGTTCCAATGCCTAACCACCCTTTCCGTGAAGAATTTTTCCTTATCTCAAGCCTAAATCTCCCCTGGTGGAGCTTGAGGCCATTCCCTCTCGTCCTGTCCCCTGTCACTTGGGAGAAGAGGGGACAAGACGAGAGGGAATATTCTTACGGTGCCACCTCAGGCAGCAGCTGACCCAGGAAACCATGGAATCGCAGAGCGGTTTGGGTCAGGAGGGACCTTAAATCCCATCCAGTTCCAGCCCCTGCTATGGGCAGGGACACCTTCCACACCAACTTACTCAAAGCACCATCCAACCTGGTCTCAACCACGCTGGGATGAAATCTTTCAGCATGACCTCTCCTTGCTGGCTGCATGCTTCATTTTTTTGAATTAATCTGCTATGTTCAGGTGAATCTGACTTTGTCCCCACTTCCCAAGACAAACTTCATCTGTTTGGCTCTTGTTGGAGAACACAGGCTTTGGAAAGAGGCTTGGAATTTGGGATAATGATTCTGGTTGGGAGCACAAGTCCTGGTGTGTGACAAAGCAGAGGGTTGAGCGGGTGTTTCCCTGAGTTGGGCTCCAGGAAAGCTGGGGAGGGGCTTACGAGGGCATGGAGCGATAGGGCAAGGCTGGGGGGCTTAAATTGGCAGGGGGAAGATTTTTGTCCTAATGTCCAATCCCAATTCCTCACGATGAGGGCAGTGAGACCCTGGCCCAGGTTGCCTAGAGCAGTGGTGGCAGCCCCATCCCTGGAGATGTTCAAGGCCAGGTTGGATGGGGCTTGGAGGCCCTGATCCAGTGGGAGGTGTCCCTGCCCATGGCCGGGGTGGAACTGGATGGGCTCTGAGGCCCCTTCCCACCCAAACCATTCAATGATTACATGTACAGCCCAGTCGTTCCCAGTCCCTCGCAGTACAGCCCAGTCATTCCCAGTCCCTCAGAGTACAGACCAGTCATTCCCAGTCCCTCCCAGTACAGCCTGGATATTCCCAGTCCCTCCCAGTGCTTTCCCAGTGACCTGCCAGTACAGCCCAGTCATTCCCAGTCCCTCCCAGTACAGCCTGGATATTCCCAGTCCCTCCCAGTACAGCCCGGTCATTCCCAGTCCATCCTAGTACAATCCGGTCATTCCCAGTCCCTCCCAGTACAGCCTGTTCATTCCCAGTCGCTCCCAGTGCTCCCCCAGTTTCCTCCCAGTACAAGATGGTCATTCCCAGTCGCTCCCATTACCGGATGGTCATTCCCAGTCCCAATGAGTGCTCCCATAGTGGCCTCCCAGTTCATCCCAGTCATTCCCAGTCCCTCCCAGTTCTGCCAGGTCATTCCCAGTCCCTCCCACTAAAGTCCCACTGCCCTCCCAGTACAGCCCGGCCATACCCAGTCACTCCCAGTGCTCCCCCAGTGCCTTCCAATACAGCCAAGATATTCCCAGTCCCTCCAATTGCTCACCCAGTGCCCTCCCAGTACAGCCCAGTCATTCCAAGTCCCTCCCAGTACAGTCCGGTCATACTCAGTCCCTCCCTGTGTTCCCACAGTGCCCTCCCAGTACAGCCCTGTCATTCCCACTACCTCCCGATGCTCCCACAGTGCACTCCGAGTACAGCCCAGATACTCCCAGTCCCTCCCATTGCTCCCCCAGTTCCATGCGAGTACATCCCGGTCATTCCCAGTTACTCTCAGTACTCCCTCAGTGCCCTCCCAGTACAGCCCAGTTATTCCCAGTCCCTTCCAGGACAGCCAGGTCCATCCCATTCCCTCCTACTACATCCCGGTCATTCCCAGTCCCTCGCAGTACAGCCCGGACATTCCTAGTCCCTCCCAGTACAGCCCAGTCATTCCCAGTCCCTCCCAGTGCTCCCTCAGTGCCCTCTAAGTACAGCCCGCTCATTCCCAGTCCCTCCCAGTACAGGCTGGTCATTCCCAGTCCCTCTCAGTGCCCTCCCAGTACAGCCCAGTCATTCCCAGTCCCTGCCAGTACAGTCTGGCCATTCCCATTCCATCCCAGTGCTCCCCCAGTGCCCTCCCAGTACAGCCCAGTCATTCCCAGTTCCTCCAGTACAGCCCTGTCATTCCCAGTTCCTCCCAGTACAGCCCATTCATTCCCAGTCCCTCCCAGTCCTCCCCCAGTGCCCTCCCAGTACAGCCCAGTCACTCCCAGTCCCTCCCAGTGCTTCCCCAGTGACCTCCCAGTACAATCCAGTCATTCCCAGTCCCTCCCAGTACAGCCTGGTCATTCCCAGTCCATCCCAGTACAGCGCGCTGATTCCCATTCCATCCCAGTACAGCCGGCTCATTCCCATTCCCTCCCAGTGCTCCCCGAGTACCCTCCCAGAACACCCCAGTCATTCCCAGTCCCTCCCAGTACAGCCCAGTAATTCCCAGTCCCTCCCAGTACAGCCCGGTCATTCCCAGTCCCTCACAGTGCTTCCCCACAGCCCTCCCAATACAGCCTGGTCATTCCCAGACCCTCCCAGTGCTCCCGCACTGCCATCCCAGTACAGCCCGCTCAGTCCCAGTCCCTCCCAGTTCTCCCCCAGTGCGCTCCCAGTATAGCCCGGTCATTCCCAGTCCCTGCAATTGCTCCCCTAGTGCCCTCCTAGTATAGCCTGGACATTCCCAGTCCCTCCCAGTACTCCACCAGTGCCCTCCCAATACAGACCAGATATTCCCAGTCCTTACAACTGGTCCCCCAGTGCCTTCCCAGTGCAGCCCAGATATTCCCAGTTCCTCACATTACTCCCTCAGTGCCCTCCCAGTATAGCCTGATTATTCCCAGTACATCTCATTGCCCTCCCAGTACAGCCCGACTATTCCCAGTCCCTCCCACAACAGCCCGGTCATTCCCAGTGCCTCGCAGTACAGTCCGTTCATTCCCAGTGCCGCCCAGTACAGCCCGTTCATTCGCAGTCCCTCCCAGTGCTGCCCCATTGCTTTCCCAGTACAGCCCGGTCATTCCCAGTGCCTCCCAGTACAGCCCGTTCATTCCAAGTCACTCCCAGTGCTCCCCCAGTGCACTCCCAGTACAGTCCGGTTATTCCCTGTACCTCCCAGTACAGCCCAGTCATTCCCAGTACCTCCCAGTACAGCCCGTTCATTCCCAGTCACTCCAAGTGCTCCCCCAGTGCCCTCCCAGTACAGCCCGGTTATTCCCAGTCCCTCCCAGTACAGCCCAGTCATTCCCAGTCCCTCTCAGTGCTCCCCCAGTGCACTCCCAGTACAGCCCGGTAATTCCCAGTCCCTCCAAGTGCTCCTCCAGTGCCCTCCCAGTACTGCCCATTCATTCCCAGTCCCTCTCAGCACAGAGCAGTCAATCCCAATCCTTCCGAGTACATCCTGGTCATTCCCAGTTCCTCCCAGGACAGCCCGCTCATTCTCAGTGCCTTCCCAGTACAGCATGGTTATTCACAGTCGCTCCCAGTACTCCCTAAGTGCCCTCCCAGTACAGACCAGATATTCCCAGTCCCTCCCAGTGCTCCCCAAGTGCCCTCCCAGTACAGCCAGGTAATTCCCAGTCCCACCCAGTGCTCCCCCAGTGCCCTCCTCGTACAGCCAGTCATTCCCAGTCCCTCCCAGTACCACCTGATCATTCCCAATCCCTCCCAGAACATCCCGGTCATTCCCAGGCCCTCCCAGTGCTCTCGCAGTGTCCTCCCAGTATAGCCCAATCATTCCCAATCCCTCCCAGTACATCCCGGTCATTCCCAGTCCCTTCCAGTACAGCCTGGTCATTCCCAGTCCCTCCCAGAACAGCCCAGTCATTCCCAGACCCTCCCATTGCTCCCTCAGTGCCCTCTCAGTACACCCCAGTCATTCCCAATCCCTCCCAGTATATCCTGGTCATTCCCAATCCCGCCCAGTACAGCCCGGTCATTGCCAGTCCCTCCCAGTGCTCCCCAGTGCCCTCCAAGTACAACCCAGTCATTCCCAGTCCCTCCCAGCACAGCCCAGTCATTCCCAGTCATTCCCAGTCATTCCCAGTACATCCTGGTCATTCCCAGTTCCTCCCAGTACATCCCGCTCATTACCAGTGCCCTGACAGTACAGCATGGTCATTCCCAATCCCTCCCAGTACTCTCTAAGTGCCCTCCCAGTACAGCCCAGATATTCCCAGTCCCTCCCAGTGCTCCCCAAGTGCCCTTCTAGTAAAGCCAGTCATTCCCAGTCCCTCCCAGTACCACCTGGTAATTTCCAGTACCTCTCAGTGCCCTCCCACTACAGCCCGGCTATTCCCAGTCCTTCCCACTACAGGCCGGTCATTCCCAGTGCCTCCCAGTACAGTCCGTTCATTCGCAGTCCCTCCCAGTGCTCCCCCATTGCTTTCCCAGTACAGCCCGGTCATTCCCAGTCCCTCCCAATACAGCCTGGTCATTCCCAGTCCTTCCCAGTGCTCCCACAGTGCCCTCCTAGTACAGCCCGGTCATTCCCAGTCACAGAGTAGCTTCACAGAATGACCAGGTTGGAAGAGACCCACTGGATCATCGAGTCCAACCATTCCCACCAATCCCTAAATCATGCTCCTAAGCACCTCATCTACCCGCACCTTAAACACCTCCAGGGACGGTGACTCAACCACCTCCCTGGGCAGACTGTTCCAATGCCTAACCACCCTCTCCGTGAAGAATTTCTTCCTAATCTCAAGCCTAAATCTCCCCTGGTGGAGCTTGAGGCCATTCCCTCTCATCCTGTCCCCTGTCACTTGGGAGAAGAGCCCAGCTCCCTGCTCTCCACAACCTCACCTCAGGTAGTTGTAGAGAGCAGTGAGGTCTCCCCTCAGCCTCCTCTTCTCCAGGCTGAACACCCCCAGCTCTCTCAGCCGCTCCTCATCAGGCCTGTTCTCCAGCCCCCTCACCTGCTTCGTTGCTCTTCTCTGGACTCGCTCCAGAGCCTCAACATGCTCCTTGTGGTGAGGGGCCCAGAACTGAACACAGGATTCGAGGAGTGGTCTCACCAGTGCCGAGTGCAGAGGGAGAAGAACCTCCTTGGACCTGCTGGTCACGCCGTTCCTGATACAAGCCAGGATGCCATTGGCCTTTTTGGCCACCTGGGCACACTGCTGGCTCATGTTCAGTCGCTGTCAACCAGCACCCTCAGGTCCTTCTGCTCCTGGCAGCTTTCCAGCCAGGTTTCTCCTAGTCTGTACCTCTGCTTAGGGTTGTTGTGCCCCGTGTGCAGGACCCGGCATTTGGCCTTGTTAAACCTCATGCCGTTGGTCTCTGCCCAGCAGTCCAGCCTGTTCAGGTCCCTTTGGAGCCTCCCGACCCTCCAGCAGATCCACACTTCCACCCAGCTTGGTGTTATCTGCAAACTTGCTAAGGGAGGACTCAATGCCCTCATCCAGATCGTTGATAAAGACATTAAACAGGACTGGACCCAGGACTGAGCCCTGGGGAACCCCACTTGTCACTGGCCTCCAGCTGGATTTAACTCCATTTACCAGCACCCTCTGGGCCCGGCCATCCAACCAGTTCTCCACCCAGGAGAGTGTGCGCCTGTCCAGGCCAGAGGTGACAGTTTCCGAAGCAGAATGCTATGAGAAACTGCATCAAAGGCTTTACTGAATTGATGAAACAAGTTTCAAGAAAGTATCACCTTGGGCCTTTGAATCACTTGAGAATGTCAACTGGGAGCCTGGCTGAGAGCTGGAACCTACTTGTGCTTTATGTTGGCATCTCTCCGTGTTGACGTTCTAGACTTCACGGGCTGTAACTCTGCCTTATGGCTCCTGGCTGCCTGCCACGAGGAGCCCACGCTGAACGGCAGCGATTACCATCTCTCTTGGAAGCAAAAGAGACGGAGGTAATGAATTGTCTCTGGTTTCAAAACATCCCTACGTAACGCTAATGACTTCTCTGTTAACTGGAACCCGACTAAGGATCTCCTGAAGGTTCAGATACAACCGTGGTCAGGACAGGGCATCTCAGTTGTGTTGGTGTTGGTCCAGGTAGGTTTTTGCCAGGCTGCACCTTGTTGTCTTGGACCAGGATGCAGAATGGCAAAAGACAACTCCTTCAAAGTCACAGGATACACAGTGTTCTCGGAAAGATGGTTGCTGTTTGTAGATTAGTCTGTCAGTTTTATAGATCCTCATCTAAAACGTGCATCACCGAGACTGTGTGCAAGAGCCCAGGGAGCAGAACGACATAAAACGATCACTTCTAGGGTGAGGAGCTCCTGTAGACACCTTGTCCTGAAGCTGCGAGAACTGGAACTGGGAAGGTGCAACAGGAACTGGGAAGATGCAACTGGAACTGGAAAGGTGCAACTTAAACTGAGGGAGAAGAGAGGAAATCGGACCCATCCTAGTTTTATTTCCTCCCTTAAGACAAAACTTCATTTTTCTTTTTTTTTCTGTGCTGTGGTTTTGTTTTCCAATAAAGTGCTTTAAAACACAAGATCTCAAGAGAAAGTCATCAAATTTGCTTCATCTTCCTGTTAGAAGTGACGTGTGCGGAAACAGTCAGATTAATATCTTTTACATAAATCCTTGGTGATGTTAAATCTCCACAATTTTTTTCAAGTGCCTTTAAATTATAATCTATTACACAACTCAGTCAAACTCTTATGCTTCTGGATTTGTGGACTCTTATTTATCTGGAATATTATCACAAAATAAGGATCTTTACAGACTAATTGATAATCAATAAAAAAATATTATCCTCAAAGCAACAGAATATTACTAAAAAATCTTATGTATGAAAAAAACCCAGGGTATTCCTCATCACCTTCTGATCAATTCCAGGTGTCCACATCCAGGTTAAAGTACAAACCAAATGATCAAGGCACATCAGCCAAATTATATGCTTCAGAGTTTCCAGAAACACCACATGGATTTTAGTAATTTGGGAACAAGACAACCTGTTCACATTGGGGTTGGCAATTTTATTTCCTAAATATGAAAAAAGAGCTATTTCTCAGTTCATGGAAATATCCAGAGCCACTTTTTTCACTGTACACCGGATATCACTGAAAAAGTAACCGTGAGTTGTTTTGGGTTTTTTTGTATTTCACTGCTGTTTTCATATAATAAGCTCAGTCCCTGCACATACAAGAAATAATTAGTGAAGAGGGGGAGGGCGCCCCTTTTTCGTCACAATTCCATTCCTTGTCCCAGTTTTGGGATTATGTTTTCCTTTAGAGACACTAAGAAAGATTGAGCAAGCAAGCAGATACAACCCACTGTTTAGTGTTCCTATCTGACTTCCATAAATACAGATCACATATAAGCCAAAATGAAATCAACGAAACAAACAAACACGCACCTCAAAAGTACCTTATCGTTTTACTATTGAACATATTTAATTAGTTAAACTCAGAACTCAGGGGAGGAGTAGAATGAGGCATATGGTTTCTGTTCCCAATAAGTACTGGCATTCGGGATACAGCGTCTCTTTCATAAATTCAGGTTTCTCAGCACCTGT
The DNA here is from genome assembly GCA_033459285.1 of Clamator glandarius. Lineage (NCBI taxonomy): Eukaryota > Metazoa > Chordata > Aves > Cuculiformes > Cuculidae > Clamator > Clamator glandarius. Next base: position 17,646 of record JAUNZM010000030.1, read on the forward strand.
GAGGACAGAGTCAGAAAGCACTGATCAGCACACAAAGGCAGCGAGAAGCACGGCTTACTGCCCCTTCCTTTGGGGAGCACAGCTGCAAAGGGATTCTTTGCGATTCAGGGGAGAGAGCTGCTGCTGACATAGGCTGCGGGATGGCTCTGGCACCATACACTGCTAGGTAATCCTCTCGCAGAGCCGTGAGCATTTGGAGATGCCCCGTGCCCCTGTGCCACACAGCAGCGCTCAGTGGGCTGCCCTGGGAGAGCCACAAAGGAATTCTTTCCAAATCCATCCCAGCACAACCCCTTCCCATGGAACTGAACTAACGTAGAGCAGCGTCTGAGTGGGGAAAGACGGGCAGCAGTGCCTGCTACGCACCTGGGCTTCTTCACCTTCTGAACCTTCCTGCCTTTTTTTGGTCTCCGTTTATTTTCTCTCTTCCTTCTTTTCTTCTCTTCATGGATTTCCCACGACTCTGCCCAGGCCGCTTTTCTCTTTCCTTTTCTTTTATTTCCATTTTCACAGGAGGACCCTGCAAGCCTTTCCATCCTACAGTGGGATTAGATGGATAAAATTAGGATCAACCCAAATTAGTTCTTCATCGAACCAAAGCTAACTCATTTTACCTTCTTCCTTCCAAAAGGATCTTGGATCCTTCTGCTCCAAGCCGGGACTCTTCCGAGGTCTCTGCGGTGCTTGCAGGCAACGCGGCGGGTGCCTAAACAATGAATGTCAGCGTTAGCAGGTGGCAAGGGGCACCCTGGGGTGGTAAAGTGACAGACTGTCCCGTTGCTACTTCAACTCGCCAGAGCAGATCCCTTTGGCTGGTTGGCATTAGCCCTTCTACCAAGGGCCTGACTTTGGAAGACAATGTTCACAGGGGCGGGTGAGGCTGAGTTTGTTTGTGGGGGCATTCTGCAGGCTGCCTGAGGTCCCCGTCCAGGCAAGAAAAGGATTGCCAGCTGTGTTCTGCCAGAGTTTCTTCCACCCTCCCGAGACAGAGTCTGCAGATACCCCTCTGCTGCACCACTGCCTTCCGCGGCAGGAGGCTTTGCTTTTGAAATCTATACCTCTTCCTGCAGTGATGCCACCAGCGTGCCTGCTTCTGATGATTCCTGGACGACGAGTGGAGAGGCTGGTGTGTCCAGGGAAGCTTTGGGCTGGTGCTGCACAGCTGCTTTGCCTGCAGGGCCACGTTGCTCTTGCAAAGGCAGCTCTGGAGGGCAAAAGCACATGCAGCCAAGTGACTTCTTAGAAGTGGCCAGCGGCTAGAGCACAACCCACCCAAAGCCCTGCCCCAGCTGTCTGCTCAGAGGGTGGCAGCCACCAGCCCCTCCTACCTGTGGATCTGCCCAGGGATGCAGTTTGTTCCTCAGTGGTGGAGGGACTGCAAATACCCTCTGTCTCCTCCCCAAAGATTTCACACTGGTGTTCGATGAGGAACTCCACCAGTGCCTTCACCTGCACATGGAAAACCCCTGGTTTTGGCACGGTGCCTGAAAGTGCGTCAAGCAGCCTTTCCCACTCCTGACCCTTCTGTCTGCACAGAAGGCTGTCGCCGTGGGGCTGCTCTTCCCAGCAGCACTTGCTGGAGAAAGAGGGCAGCCAGAGACCTCTCAAGAGCCAAGCTCTTCTAGACTGGGAAGGCTGCAGCCGGCTTCTGAGCCCAGAGTACCTTCTTTGAAACCTCCACCATGGCCTCCAGCGAGAGCAGCTCCTCGTTGGTCGGGCTCAGCAGGTTTGGTCCAACGCAGATGGCCAGGTTGCTGTAGCTCATCCTGCTGGTGGCTGCATTGCGGCCAATGCGCTGGAGGAGAGTCAGCAGCCGTTCCAGGAGGAGGAGATTGGCGGCAGGCAACTTGCTGGCCACTCTGAGGGAACATCAACACAAGCTTCATAGAATCATAGAATCATAGAATAACCAGGTTGGAAGAGTCCCACCGGATCATCGAGTCCAACCATTCCTGCAGGCTAGTCCCAGGCCTCCACAAAGTCAATGCTCAAAAGACAGGCTGCCGGCCACACTTACGCCTTCAGCCCTTCCACCTTCTCCCAATCGCTTGGCTTCTCCATGGCTCCCATCCAGTCGTCGTAGAGGCTGCTGACGAGCAGCTTGCCAGGGATGCTTCGGAGGAAGTCCTGCAATGGCAACGGCTCCAGGTGAGCCCTTGAAGAGTCCAGGAGAGCCAGGAGCTCTTCCCTGCTGCAGGTCAGAAGTGCTCACCTTCAAGATGCCCGCCAGCAGGTGCACAGGCTGGCTTCCCAGGTCAGCAGCCACACCGCGGTCCAGGGCCTCCCGCAGCTCCTGAAGCGACGACACGCACTCCGCTCTCCGAAAGACGCCTTCTGTCGATGGTCCACGTTGGTGCAGGATATCCAGGAGCTCCTGCAGGGTGCACACAAGAAGATTTGCTTGGCTGAAGAGCTGCCTTCTGACAGCGGTGGCCAGGGCGGCAGCTCTGCACAACCCCCGGCTCCCTCCCATGGCAAATACGCTGAGACCAGAAGCACCAGGCTCGGCTGAAGAGCCCGGTGGCCATGCTGGGAGCTCCTGGAGACACCCAGCACGTGTCCGGAGCAGGTGAATGGAAGGTGAGGGACACTCTGGCCACGCTGGCTTACCTGGATGGGCTGGGGCAGCGTGCAGTCCTCCCCACAGAGGGCTGCCAGGGGCTGTGCAAAGAGCCCTCTGCTAGAGCCGGAGCCTGCCTGTCCTGGCTCCCGGGCAGCCGTTGGGGTCCGCCGCAGAGCAAAGGGCAAGGGCAGCCCCCTCCTCTTCCTCCTGCTCCCTCCTGCTGCAAAGGGAAACAGAGAGAGAGCCATCAATGGGGACCGCCAGGACAGCGCTCCCGCGGGCAGCCCTGCTCTGCCCTGCCCTGACAGGGAGCAGGACGGGCTGGGAGCCGGGAGCTGAAAGCACGGCTCCTCCGCAATGCCTGCGACTCAGAGGCTCCTGAGAGCCAGGGTGCTAGTAGGACAGCCTGAGCCAGCCCTCAGCCTGCCCTCCTCAAGGCAGCGGGCAGCAGCCCAGGCTCCGTGTCCTCAGAGAAGCACGTTCAGCAGCCACTCTCCAAATGTCGTCCTTCCTCGTCCGGCTGACATCTTCCCTTGGGGTGCCAAACCTGCGCGACAACACTCAGGGGACAAGAGAGCAGAGCTAATGCCTGCTCAGCCCATCCTCCTGGCTCCAAGGACGGAGCAGAGACAGGCACCACCTTGGGCACTCAGCAATGTCCCCTCTGCCCCTCCGTGCAAGGGACAGTCAACAAGGGAACGAGGGGACCCCGGCGGATCAGCACTCGCCTGCTGCAGAGCGATGGGGACCACCTTGCTCAAGGTGAAGGACAGCTGCAGCAGCATCCCGGCTTCTGCAGAAGAGCTACATGCCCAAGGAAAGAAGGTCCTCCCCACCTTTCTTTCCAACACTCACCTGCTAGCTGGGAACATCCCCCTCCATTGCCAGAAGGCACCGGTGTAGGCCCTTGCTTGCCGTCATCCTGCAAGAACCAGGTTGTGCTTAGAGAGCAGCCCTAGAGGAGAAAGAGCAAGCGGCCACCCAGCACCAGCAGCCTGAGGGTGGAAGGTATCCTCCCTGGCACAACCCGCCAGGCCGTGCCGGCATTCCCGCTGGCTCCCCAAGCCCTCAGCTCCCCACGGGGCACCGAGGGACCCTCTCACAAAAGTTCCCCCCACTCCCCAGGGATCTTGGGCACTCTAGCACAGCAGCAGGAGGGTGAAAGGCAGCCTTTCTCACCTTTGCCTGGGCCTCAAGTAGCTTCTCTAGGCTCCTGGCACGCACTGTCCTCCACTGGGCAAGAGAGAAGCAGTGGAAGAAGGGGAGAAGCAATGCTCTCCTGCTTGGTGGAGGAGCAATGCTCAGGGACAGAGCTGAGGGGAGAGATACTCACAGCACGGCAGCAGCTCAGCTCCTTCTCCAGGACTTCGATGGAAGTCAGTCGTGTCACGCGGGCTTTCTTCTCCTCTTCTGATCTCCTGGACACGGGGAAGGGATAGAAAGAGTGAACCCCGAGCCACCTCCTCTCTCTCCAGAGGAAGCGGTTGCAAACCTCCCCCACGTAACGCCCCAGCGCCAAGCAGAGAGCAGAGCTGCCTGCATCGCTCCTGCCTGCCAGGCAACCAGCCCTGCTTCCCCGCCTGCCTCTCTCTGTTGCAAACAGCGCAAGAAGAGACTTTGCATCCCTGAACGATCCCCGTCTGCCTCAAAGCTGCCGGCATCTGCAGGGACACCTGTCCCCACCTGGGGAGCTGTGTTCCCCCATGTGCCTTCGCATGCATGGTCCCCAGGCTTACCCCAGCAGTGTGCCCACCCAGAGCTCCTTCAGCGCCTGGGAGCTGCAGAAAGAGAGGAGAAGCAGTGTCAGACGCCACTGGCGCCCCGAGCCTGCAGGCAGAGGCAGGTGCCTGCACAGCCCTGCCCATAGGCAAGGACACTGGGGCAGGACCAAGTCCCATGGGGCAGGACAGAGGCGTTGCCCAAGCTCTGCCTCCCTCTGTCCTGCCAGAGGAGCTGCTCTGGCCTGTCCCTGCTGGCAAGTAAAAGGGGATGGGGAGAAGCAGGAGTGAGAAATGTCTCCCATCCTTCTTGTTTCTTCTGCCTGTATGCCCACCCTACACACCCAACGCAGCACACACGGCCTCCCTCCCTCCCTCTCTCCCTCCATCCTTCCCTCCCTCCCTCCCTTCCTCCCTCCCTCTCTCCCTCCATCCTTCCCTCCCTCCCTCTCTCTCTCCATCCTTCCTTCCCTCCCTCCATCCTTCCTTCCCTCCCTCCATCATTCCCTCCCTCCCTCCTGCCCACCCTTCCTCCGTCCTTCTCTCCCTCCCTCTCTCCCTCTCTCCCTCCATCCTTCCCTCCCTCCCTCCATCCCTCCCTCTCTCCCTCCATCCTTCCCTCCCTCCCTCCCTCCCTCCCTCCCTCCATCCTTCCCTCCCTCCCTCCCTCCCTCCCTCCCTCCCTCCCTCCCTCCCTCCCAACTTCTCTCCCTCTCTCCCTCCATCCTTCCCTCCCTCAATCCTGCCCACACTTCCTCCCTCCCTCTCTCCCTCCCTCCCTCCCTCCCTCCCTCCCTCCATCCTTCCCTCCCTCCCTCCCTCCCTCCCTCCCAACCTCTCTCCTTCTCTCCCTCCATCCTTCCCTCCCTCCCTCCATCTCTCCCTCTCTCCCTTCATCCTTCCCTCCCTCCTGCCCAACCTTCCTCCCTCCCTCCCTCCTTCCACTATTCCCTCCCTCCCTCTCTCCTTCCATCCTTCCCTCCCTTCCTCCCTCTCTCCCTCCATCCTTCCCTCCCTCTCTCCCTCCATCCTTCCCTCTCTCCCTCTCTCCCTCCATCCTTCCCTCCCTCTCTCCCTCCATCCTTCCCTCCCTCCCTCCCTCCCTCTCTCCCTCCCCCCCTCTCTCCCTCCATCCTTCCCTCCCTCCCTCCCTCCCTCTCTCCTTCCATCCCTCTTTCCCTCCCTCACTCCTTGCTGGTGCGCTGCCCGCTCCTTGCCCAGCTTCTGTGTGCAGGACAGAGGCCACGCACAGAATGGCGTGGGCACGGTTGAGAGGCTCTCCTGCCCCTTGCCAGCCCCGACTGTGGCTGCTGAAGCCCAGGGAGAAGGGGGGCCAGCATTGCACCCCACTGCCCAGCAGCCGTGGCACGTGGCACCGCAACTCACGCAAAAGTGGCGATGCAGGAGCCTGCCGGCCAGACGAGGATGAGGGAGTTGCTGCCCTCGCCGCTGCCATCCTCCTCTTCCTCTGGCTGCCCTGCCTCATTCCCACTGCTCAGCACCCACAGCTGGTCGAGGGCCAGGCGGAGCTGTGGGCGCAGGTTGCTGCCAGGTCTGTGGAAAGCAGAGGCAGGCAGTGAGCTGGGGGTGGCCTCCTAGTGGTCCCCGCGGGAAGAGCCCTGTCCCCAACCTGGCCTCGCGACAGAGCGTGGTGCATCCATCACCGAGGTCTTGGGGCCTGGGGCTTGTGCCAAGGTGTCCTTGCCCCGCTCCCAGCACCAGGAATGGGGGACAGGGAGCTGGGCTCCCAGGCTCTTACCGCAACTTGGCGATCACCAGTTCCTCCTGGAGGAGGAGAAGTCGCCTCTCGGTCCTCTTGCGTCCCCAGCTCAGCTGCACATCTGCGCTCAGCACCGCCTCAGCCTCGCTGAGAGCCTCCCTGCAGAGCAGAGCGCGGCAAGCATGAGCAACACTGCTTGGGCAGGCCCCAGCTGTGCCCCGGTGTCCCCAAGCCACCACGGGAGCCCACCTGGAGCTGCAGAAGCAGTTGACCTGGCCCATCCTGGCCGGGACAGGAGGACCCTCGCCGTGCACCAGAGATGTGGCCCAGCCGGGGACAGCGAGGATGGGCAGTGGGGTGCTGGTGCCGGAGAAGCACTGCTCGGGCAGATGCTGCCCCTCACGGCACCGTGCCAGCTCAGCTCCCTCTGCTGTGTCTGGTGCCCGTGGCTCCAACTGACCAACTCGGGGAGCCCAACAGAAAGGGGGCGGGGGCAGGGGGCAGGGGGCGGGGCTTCATCCCAGGGCTCCCCTGTCTTTTCTTTTTTTTTTAACTTTTTGTGATTTTTTTTTTTTCCAGCCTAAATCTCCCCTGGCGGAGCTTGAGGCCATTCCCTCTCGTCCTGTCCCCTGTCACTTGAAAGATGAGCCCAGCTCCCTGGTTTCCACAACCTCCCCTCAGGTAGTTGTAGAGAGCAATGAGGTCTCTCCTCAGCCTCCTCTTCTCCAGGCTAAACAGGAATTATCCCAGTACACCCAGTATGGACCCCATAGATCCCAGTACAGCACTAGTACCGACCAGCAAGGAACCAGCGTGGGACCAGGATGGCACCAGTGATCCCAAGATTAACAACAGAAATGCCAGTATGGCACCAGTACAGACCAGTAAGGCACCAGTATGGCACCAGTGGGAGACCAGGATGGGCACCAGGGATGCCAGTGCTTCCAGTATGGCACCAGTATGGACCAGTATGCTACATCCTCCCACCACATTGCAGTGACTCCAAGTGCATCCCACAGACTCCCAGTGTTTCCCAGTGCCCTCCAAGTGCTCCCCAGTGACTCCCAGTCCATTCCACTGACTCCTACTATTTCCCAGGGCCCTCCAAGTTCTCCTCAGTGACTCCCAGTGTCACCCAGTGACTCCCAGTCCATCCTAGTGACTCCAAGTGTGACCCAGTGTCCTCCCAGAGCTTCCCCAGTGCTCATGAGCAAGGGGCCACACTGGGAGGGCACTGGGATGCACTGGCAGTCACTGGGAACCACCAGTGTGGCACCAGGCTGGGATCAGTGCTCCCAGTATGGCACCAGTATGGACAAGTGTGGCACCAGTGCTCCCAGTACGGACACCAGGGACACAAGGGCACCCAGTGTGGCATCATTATGGACCAGTAAGGAACCAGTGTGGGACTCCCAGTGTGTCCCAGTGCTCCCAGTGCCCTCCCAGTCTTACCCAGTGCATCCCAGTCCCTTCCCTGTGCTATCTCAATGAATAACAGTGACTCCTCTTCATCCTAGTGCCCTCCCAGGCAACCCAGTGCCTCCCAGTGACTTCCCAGTGTTTCCCAGTGCACACCAAGTGCTATCCCAATGCCTCCCAGTGCCTCCCAGTACTCTCCCAGTGCATCCCAGTGACTCCCAGCATATCCCAGAGACTCCCAGTATATTCCAGTGCCCTCTCAGAGACTCCCAGTGTGTCCCCGTGACTCCTCGAGTGTCCCACTGCCCTCCCAGCATGTCCCATTGGCTGCCAGTGACACTCAGTGCTCCCCAGTCCCTCCCAGTGCCCCACTTCCCCATCCCAGTCCCTTCCAGTGCCACCAGTGTCTTTCAATCCCCCTCCCAGTGCCCCTCAGTGCCTCTCAGTTCCCCCATTAACCTCCCAGCACCTCCAACTGACCTCCAGTGTCTCACAAACCCCCTCTCAGTGCCTCACAGCCCTTCCCAGTATCCCCAGTTTGCCTCCCAATGCCAGTCTCACTGGTTTGTTCCAGCACAAGGAGCTCTTATCCCATTCTCCTCCCAGACACTTACTGGGTCGCACTAGGAACCAGAGAACCATAGAATCACCAGGCTGGGAAAGACCCACGTGTGTCACAGAAAAGTAATAGAAAAACGAGGTCATCAAAGACGAGTGTGATAGCAAACAGGTCATGGAAGGGTCATAGAGGTGTTTGGTCACACGAGGGTCAGGTCATAGAAGGGTGATAGAAATGTTGGGTCAGAGAAGAGCTGGGTCATAGCACTGTTAGGTCATGTATGGGGAGAGGGGGCGTGGCTAAAGGGCCTGAGTGGGTGTGGCCATGTATGGGGAGAGGGGGCGTGGCTAAAAGCCTGAGTGGGTGTGGCCAGAAATTGGGGGAGAGGGGGCGTGGCCAGGGAGCAATGGGGGCGTGGTCTCTTCAGAGGGGGTGTGGCCATATATGGGGATCGAAAGGGCGTGGCCAGTGAGTGGAGGGGGCGTGATCTCTGCAGAAGAAGAGTGGCCATATATGCTGATAGAGGGCGTGGCCTGTGAGAAGTGGGGGCGTGGTCTCTGGGGGCATGGGCGTGGCTATGGTATGCGGTGGGCATGTCCATATATGGAGAAAGAGGGAGAGTGGCTATGGGGCGATGGGATGAGACCAATGCAGGGGGCGTGGCCTATGAGGGAGGGGGCGTGGTCTCTGTGGCTTTATCCACTTCTCTCTTAGGTAAAATCCTTTGTGGAACCAGCACTTGCTTCAATAGGGAAACACGGACCCTTTATCACAGGCCGGTTGCCCGTCTGAAGTAAAAACCCTTCTGTTTGCTTTGACTTCTTCTCTGAAACGTGTAACTTCCACTCTTGTTCTTCAGCTTCCCCGGTGTTGCCAACATTTGTGTTTGTGTCCACATGGTGGTGTTTTTCCAAGCTCTTCTGGAACTCCTCCAGGCTGCTGTACTAGGGGGGATCTGCAGCTGCTTCCCCCTCAGCCGGTGTCCAACTTTTCCTTTAAATCCAGACGCTTTATAGATGCAGGAGATTAAAGAACCATTAAAGGTCTGCGGTAGGAGGAACTGTTGAACTTGAGAAGAAGCTGAGACCAGAAATGCTTGAGAGAAGGTCCTAAATAGTAAACTTGAAAGAGAAAAAATAAGCTGATGTTTTACAAGATCAAAAACCTCAACAACCTCTTCTTCTGTTCCGCCTGGAGAAGAGAAGGCTTGGGGGGGGATCTCCTTGATGTGTCTGAACAGCTGAAGGGAGGGAATCACAGAATCACAGAGCGGTTTGGGTTCAAAGGAGCCTCCGAGCCCATCCAGCCCCACCCGCTGCCATGGGCAGGGACACCTCCCACTGCACTGGGGGATTCAAAGCCCCTCGCCACGTGAATAACATACCTGCACGGTGCTTTAGGCTTCTCTTTGACTCGGAGCTTGGCCTCCACGGACAGAACACGTGCAGGTTGAGCAACAGTTCATCCTCGAGGCAGTTGCTCCAATTTGCACTTCTACTTCTCTGTATTTTCCCGTTGGCCAGTTACCTCTTGTGAAGCTTCTTGCAGGACACTGATTTCTTTTATAATTACTGATACGCTTCTCTTGTAGGTAAAATGCCTCCTGGAACCAGTTTCCCTCACTTAACCCTCAGTGCGGCCAGGGCTGCAGCATCCCCTGGGAGAGGGGGTTGCTCTCCTTCTGTTTATTTTCCAGTTGCTTCAGTGTTTTTGGTGCCCACGTGTTGGATATCGGCTTCCTTTTGTGGATACAAACTGGGGCAAAGCTGAGCTCTGAAGCTGAAAGTTGGGGTGCTGTTGCTAACTTAGCAAAAAGCTGGTGCCGGAGCTTCATTGCAGGTGTTCTTGCAGCTGAAAGCTTCTTAGCGTGCTCATCGCTCCACTTCATGAGTCCTTCACCATTTAATCGTTTGGTTTAGGCCATGGAGAGAGAGATCGAGGCCGCGTTTAGCCGCGGGGAGCCAAACGACGTCGTTAGCAGTGCCTTCCAAACGAACGTCGCTCGTGGTGACCTCTGCATGATGCAGAAATGTCGCTGGCTCGATTCTGAGGTAAAACTGGCTGCAGGAGGATGATATCCTCGTTCGTCGAGCAGCCTCATGGCCCTTGCTGCTGTTTCATTCCTTTGGGAAGCTAGTGTCTTGGTTTACCTCTCAAGCTCACTCCTTATGTTATAGATCATTAATTTCTACGTGAATCTTGTGATGGAAAGAAGCAAGAAGGAAGGATATCCAGCAGTTCATGCTTTTACTGCTTTCTTCTATCAAATACTAACCTCTTCAGGTTACGCAGCAGTGAAGAGTTGGACCCCAGGCCTGGATCTCTTCAAGCAAGATGTTGTCTTGGTCCCTGTCCACCTGACAAACCACTGGACTCTGGTGGTGAGTCGAACTGGGTTTTTTTTTGTTTGGAATTGAATGAGGAGAGAAAACTGGTGAGAAAAACCACATTGATTCTGATGTGTGTGCAGCAGAAGTTTGTGCTTTGTCCGACAGTCCCCTTGGAATCACACGTCACAGACATGAGAAATTTTGTTGACCTACGTTCTTGAGGCAAAGAGTGATTTTGGTTTGTTTTCAACAGCAAATACCCGCAAGAAGAAAGCCGGGAAAACAGGCAACTGGAGCTGGGTTCTTCAGAGTGGACACTTCACAGCACGAGGACACGTGTACGTGAGCCCTACTGGGATGCGAAATGTGAACTCTCAACTCCTCCTCTTTAGAGGTCTTGACACTCTCTAAGTCCAAGCTTTTAGAAAGAGCCGTAAGCACCTCATGTTACAGAATCACAGAATCACAGAATAACCAGGTTGGAAGAGACCCACCGGATCGTTAAGTCCAACCATTCCCACCAATCCCTAAACCATGCCCCTAAGTACCTCATGCACCCGCACCTTAAACACCTCCAGGGAAGGCGAGTCAACCACCTCCCTGGGCAGACTGTTCCAATGCCTAACCACCCTTTCCGTGAAGAATTTTTTCCTTATCTCAAGCCTAAATCTCCCCTGGTGGAGCTTGAGGCCATTCCCCTTCGTCCTGTCCCCTGTTACTTGGGAGAAGAGGGGACAGGATGAGAGGGAATATTCTTATGGTGCCACCTCAGGCAGCAGCTGACCCAGGAAACCATGGAATCGCAGAGCGGTTTGGGTCAGGAGGGACCTTAAATCCCATCCAGTTCCAGCCCCTGCTATGGGCAGGGACACCTTCCACACCAACTTACTCAAAGCACCATCCAACCTGGTCTCAACCACGCTGGGATGAAATCTTTCAGCATGACCTCTCCTTGCTGGCTACATGCTTCATTTTTTTGAATTATTCTGCCATGTTCAGGTGAATCTGACTTTGCCTCCACTTCCCAAGACAAACTTCATCTGTTTGGCTCTTGTTGGAGAACACAGGCTTTGGAAACAGGCTTGGAATTTGGGATAATGATTCTGGTTGGGAGCACAAGTCCTGGTGTGTGACAAAGCAGAGGGTAGAGCGGGTGTTTCCCTGAGTTGGGCTCCAGGAAAGCTGGGGAGGGGCTTACGAGGGCATGGAGCGATAGGGCAAGGCTGGGGGGGTTAAATTGGAAGGGGGAAGATTTTTGTCCTAATGTCCAATCCAAATTCCTCACAATGAGGGCAGTGAGACCCTGGCCCAGGTTGCTTAGAGCAGTAGTGGCTGCCCCATCCCTGGAGATGTTCAATGCCAGGTTGGATGAGGCTTGGAGCACCTGATCCAGTGGGAGGTGTCCCTGCCCATGGCCGGGGTGAGACTGGATGTGCTCTGAGGCCCCTTCCCACCCAAACCATTCAATGATTACATGTACAGCCCAGTCATTCCCAGTCCCTCCTACTACAGACCAATCATTCCCAGTCCCTCCCAGTAGAGCCTGGATATTCCCAGTCCCTCCCAGTGCTTCCCCAGTGACCTCCCAGTACAGCCCAGTCATTCCCAGTCCCTCCCAGTACAGCCCGTTCATTCCCAGTCCCTCCCAGTACAGCCTGGTCATTCCCAGTCCATCCCAGTAGAGTCCGGTAATTCCCAGTACCTCCCAGTACAGCCCGCTCATTCCCAGTCCCTCCCAGTGCTCCCCGAGTGCCCTCCCAGTACAGCCCAGTCATTCCCAGTCCCTCCCACTACAGCCCGTTCATTCCCACTCCATCCCAGTACAGCCCGCTCATTCCCAGTCCCTCCCAGTGCTCCCCGAGTGACCTCCCAGTATATCGTGGTCATTCCGAGTAACTCCCAGTGCAGACCAGTCATTCCCAGTCCCACCCAGTGCTCCCCCAGTGCCCTCCCAGTACAGCCCGGTCATTCCCAGTCCCTCCCAGTACAGCCTAGTCATTCCAAGTCCATCCCAGTATAGTCCGTTCATTCCCAGTGCCTCCCAGTACAGCCCGTTCGTTCCTAGTCATTCCCAGTGCTCCCCCAGTGCCTTACAGTATAGCGCAGTCATTCCCGGTCGCTGCTAGTACAACCCGGCTATTCCCAGTCCCTCCCATTACAACCCGTTAATTCCCAGTTCCCCCCAGTGCCCTTCATGTGCCCTCCCAGTACAGCCCACTCATTCCCAGTCCCTCCCAGTGCTCCTCCAGTGCCCTCCGAGTACAGCCTGGTAAATCCCAGTCCCTCCAAGTGCTCACCCAGTGCCTTCCCAGTACAGCCCAGTCATTCCCAGTCCCTCCCAGTACATCCTGGTCATTAACAGTTCCTCCCAGTACTCCCTAAGTGCCCTACCAGTACAGCTAAGATATTCCCAGTGCCTCCCAGTGCTCCCAAAGTGCCCTGCCAGTACAGCCCGGTAATTCCCAGTCCCACCCAGTGCTCCCCCAGTGCCCTCCTAGTACCGCCAGTCATTCCCAGTCCCATCCAGTACCACCTTGTCATTCCCAGTCACTCCCAGAACAGCCCGGTCATTCCCAAGCCCTCCCAGTGCTCGCACAGTGCCCTCCCAGTATAGCCCAGTCATTCACAATCCCTTCCAGTACATCCCGGTCATTCCCAGTCACTCCCAGAACAGCCCGGTCATTCCCAGCCCCTCCCAGTGCTCCCTCAGTGCTTTCCTAGTATAGCCCGGTCATTCCCAGTCCACCCCAGTACAGCCCGGTCATTCCCAGGCCCTCCCAGTGCTCCCACAGTGCCCTCCCAGTAGAGCCCAGTCATTCCCAGTCCCTCCCAGTGCTCCACCAGTGCCCTCCCAGTACAGCCCGGTCATTCCCAGTCCCTCCTAGTGCTCCCACAGTGCCCTTCCAGTACAACCCTGTCATTCACAGTCCCTCCCATTATTCCCCCAGTGAACACCCAGTACAGCCCGGTCATTCCCTGTCCCTCCCAGTGCTCCTGCAGTGCCCTCCCAGTATAGACCAGTCATTCCCAGTACCTCTCAGTGCCCTCCCAGTACAGCCCGGCTATTCCCAGTCCCACCCACTCCAGCTCAGTCACTCCCAGTTCCTCTCAGTACAGTCCGTTCATTCTCAGTGCCTCCCAGTACAGCCCGTTCATTCCCAGTCACTCCCAGTGCTCTCCCAGTGCCATCCCAGTACAGCCCAGTCATTCCGAGTTACTCTCAGTACTCCCTCAGTGCCCTCCCAGTACAGCCCCATCATTCTCAGTACCTCCCAATACAGCCGGGTCATTCCCAGTCCCTCCTGCTACTGCCCGGTCATTCCCAGTCCATCCCAGTGCTCCCCACCGTCCTACCAGTACAGCCAAATCACTCCCAGTCCTTCCCAGTGCTCCCCCAGTGTCCTCCAAGTACAGCCCAGTCATTCCCAGTCCCTCCCAGTATAGCCTGATCATTCCCAGTACCTCTCAGTGCCCTAACCATACAGCCGGGCTATTCCCAGTCCCTACCACTACAGCCCGGTCATTCCCTGTGCCTCCCAGTACAGTCCGTTCATTCCCAGTGCCTCCCAGTACAGCCCAGTCATTCCCATTCCATCCCAGTGCTCACCCAGTGCCCTCCTAGTACCGCCCGGTTACTCCCAGTCCCTACCAGTACAGGCTGGTCATTCCCAGTCCCTCCCAGGCCTCCCCCATTGCCCTCCAAGTACAGCCCGATCATTCCCAGTCCATCCCAGTACAGCTCGGTCATTCCCATTCCATCCCAGTGCTCCCCCAGTGCCCTCCTAGTACCGCCCGGTTACTCCCAGTCCCTACCAGTACAGGCTGGTCATTCCCAGTCCCTCCCAGGCCTCCCCCATTGCCTTCCAAGTACAGCCCGATCATTCCTAGTCCCTCCCAGTACAGCCCGGTCATTCACAGTCCATTCCAGTACAGCCCAGTCATTCACAGTCCCTCCCAGTGCTCCCCCAGTGCCCTCCAAGTATACCCAGTCATTCCCAGTCCCTCCCAGTATAGGCTGGTTATTCCCAGTCCCTCTCAGTGCCATCCCAGTACAGCCCAGTCATTCCCAGTCCCTACCAGTACAGCCCGGCCATTCCCATTCCTTCCCAGTGCTCCCCCAGTGCCTCCCTGTATAGCCCATTAATTCCCAGTCCCTCCCAGTGCTCCCCCAGTGCCCTCCCAGTACAGCCCACTCATTCCCAGTCACTCCCAGTGCACCACCAATGCCCTCCCAGTACAGACCAGTCATTCCCAGTCCCTCTCTGTACAGCCCGGTCATTCCCAGTCCCTCCCAGTGCTCCCCCAGTGCCCTCCCAGTATAGCCCGGTCATTCCCAGTCCCTCCCAGTGCTCCCCCAGTGCCCTCCCAGTACAGCCCAGTCATTCCCAGTCACTCCCACTACAGCATGGTCATTCCCAGTGCCCCCCGTACTCCACCAGTGCCCTCCCAGTACAGCCCAGATATTCCCAGTCCTTACAACTGCTCCACCAGTGCCCTCCCAGTACAACCCGGTCTTTCCCAGTCCCTCCCAGTACAGCCCGGTCATTCCCAGTGCCTCCCAGTACAGCCCGTTCATTCCCATTCACTCTCAGAGCTCCCCCAGTGCCCTCCTAGTACAGTCCGGTTATTCCCAGTCCTTCCGAGTACAGGCTGGTCATTCCCATTCCCTCCCAGGGCTCCCCCAGTGCCCTCCCAGTACATCCCGGTCATTCCCAGTCCCTCCCAGTACAGCCCGTTCATTCCCAGTCACTCCCAGTTCTCCCCCAGTGCCCTCCTAGTACAGCTTGGTTATTCCCAGTCCCTCCCAGGGCTCCCCCAGTGCCCTCCCAGTACAGGTCGGTCTTTCCCAGTCCCTCCCAGTACAGCCTGGTCATTCCTAGTGCCTCCCAGTACAGCCCGTTCATTCCCATTCACTCTCAGTGCTCCCCCAGTGCCCTCCTAGTACAGCCCTGTTATTCCCAGTCCTTCCGAGTACAGGCTGGTCATTCCCATTCCCTCCCAGGGCTCCCCCAGTGCCCTCCCAGTATATCCCGGTCATTTCCAGTCCCTCCCAGTACAGTCCGTTCATTCCCAGTGCCTCCCAGTACAGCCCGTTCATTCCAAGTCACTCCCAGTGCTCCTCCAGTGCCCTTCCAGTACAGCCCAGTCATTTCCAGTCCCTCCCAGTACAGTCCGGTCATTCCCAGTACCTCCCAGTACAGCCCGTTCATTCCCAGTCACTCCCACTTCTCCCCCAGTGCCCTCCCAGTATAGCCTGGTCATTCCCAGTCCCTCCCAGTACAGCCCGGTCAATCCCAGTCCCTACCAGCGCTCCCTCAGTGCTCTCCCAGTATAGCCCAGTCATTCCCTATCCTTCCCAGTACATCCAGGTCATTCCCAGTTCCTCCCAGTGCTCCCACAGTGCCCTCCCAGTACAGCAAGGTCATTCCCAGTCCCTTTCTGTACAGCCCGGTCATTCCCAGTCCCTCCCATTGCTCCCCAAGTGCCCTCCCAGTTTAGCCCGGTCATTCATAGTCCCTGCCAATGCTCCCCTATATCCCTCCCAGTACATTCCAGTCATTCCCAGTCACTCCCACTACAGCATGGTCATTCCCAGTCCCTCCCAGTACTCCCCCAGTGACCTTTCCAGTGCAGCCCAGATATTCCCATTCCCTCATATTACTCCCTCAGTGCCCTCCCAGTATAGCGTGATCATTCCCAGTGCCTCTCAGTGCCCTCCCAGTACAGCCCGGCTATTCCCAGTCCCTCCCACTACAGCCTGTTCATTCCCAGTCCTTCCCAGTACAGTCCGCTCATTCCCAGTGTCTCCCAGTACAGCCCATTCATTCCCAGTCACTCCCAGTGCTCCCCAAGTGCTATCCCAGTACTGCCCGGTCATTCCCAGTCCCACCCAGTGCTCCCCCAGTGCCCTCCTAGTACAGCCAGTCATTCCCAGTCCCTCCCAGTAACACCTGGTCATTCCCAGGCCCTCCAAGAACAGCCCGGTCATTCCAAGGCCCTCTTAGTGCTCCCGCATTGCCCTCCCAGTATAGCCCAGTCATTCCATATCCCTCCCAGTATATCTGGGTCATTCCCAGTCCCTCCCAGTACAGCCCAATCAATCCCAGTCCCTCCCAGTGCTCCCCCAGTGCTTTCCCAGTACAGCCCGGTCATTCCCAGTCCCTCCCAGTGCTCCACCAGTGCCCTCCCGGTATAGCCAAATCATTCATAATCCCTGCCAGTGATCCCCTAGTGCACTCCCAGTACATTCCAGTCATTCCCAGTCCCTCCCACAACAGCATGGTCATTCCTAGTCCCTCCCAGTACTCCCCCAGTGCCCTCCCAGTACAGCCCAGATATTCCCAGTCCTTACAACTGCTCACCCAGTGCCTTCCCAGTGCAGCCCAGATATTGCCAGTCTCTCACATTACTCCCTCAGTGCCCTCCCAGTATAGCCTGATCATTCCCAGTACCTCTCAGTGCCCGGCTATTCCCAGTCCCTCCCACTAAAGCCTGGTCATTTCCAGTGCTTTCCCAGTACAGCCCGTTCATTCCCAGTGCCTCCCAGTACAGCCCGTTCATTCCCAGTCACTCCCAGTGCTCCCCCAGTGCACTCCTAGTACAGCCCGTTCATTCCCAGTCCCTCCCAGCTGAGGCTGGTCATTCCCAGTCCCTCCCAGGGCTCCCGCAGTCCCTCCCAGTACAGTCCGTTCATTCCCAGTGCCACCCAGTACAGCCCGTTCATTCCAAGTCACTCCCGGTGCTTCCCCAGTGCCCTCCCAGTACAGCCCGTTCATTCCCAGTCACTCCCACTGTTCCCCTAGTGCCCTCCCAGTACATCCCGGTCATTCCCAGTCCCTCCCAGTATAGCCCGGTCATTCCCAATACACTCCCAGTACAGCCCGTTCATTCCCATTCCCTCCCAGTGCTCCACCAGTGCCCTCCCAGTACAGCCCGCTCATTCCCAGTCCCTCCCAGTACAGCCCGGTCATTCCCAGTCCCTCCTAGCACAGCCGAGTCATTCCCAGTCCTTCCCAGTACATCATGGTCATTCCCAGTTCCTCCCAGTACAGCCCAGATATTCCCAATCCCTCCCAGTGTTCCCCAGGTGCCCTCCCAGTACAGCCTTGTAATTCCCAGTCTCACCCAGTGCTCCCCCAGTGCCCTCTTAGTACAGCCAGTCATTCCCAGTCCCTCCCAGTATCACCTGGTCATTCCCAGTCCCTCCAAGAACAGCCTGGTCATTCCGCGTCACTCCCAGTGCTCCTTAAGTGCCTCCCGGTATAGCCCAGTCATTCCCTATCCCTCCCAGTACATCCCGGTCATTCCCAGTCCCTCACAGTAGATCCCACACATTCCCAGTCCCTCCCAGTACAGCCCGGTCATTCCCATTCCCTCCCAGTGCTCCCCCAGTGGCCTCACAGTATAGCCCAGTCATTCCCAGTCACTCCCAGTTCACCACCAATGCCCTCCCAGTACAGCCCAGTCATTCCCAGTCCCTCCAAGTGCTACCACAGTGCCCTCCCAGTACAACCCTGTCATTCCCAGTCCTTGCCATTATTACCCCAGTGCCCGCCCACTAAATCCCGGTTATACCCGGTCCCTCCCAGTGCTCCTGCAGTGCCCTCCCAGTATAGCCCAGTCATTCCCTATCCCTCTCAGTACAGCCCAGTCATTCCTCAGTCCCTCCCAGTAGAGCCCACACATTCCCAGTCTCTTCCAGTACAGCCCGGTCATTCCCAGTCCCTCCCAGTGCTCCCGCACTGCCATCCCAGTACAGCCTGTTCATTCCCAGTCCCTCCCAGTGCTCCCCCAGTGCCCTCCCACTACAGCATGGTAATTCCCAGTCCCTCCCAGTACTCCACCAGTGCCCTCCCAGTACAGACCAGATATTCCCAGTCCTTACAACTGCTCCCCCAGTGCCTTCCCAGTGCAGCCCAGATATTCCTAGTCCCTCACATTACTCCCTCAGTGCCCTCCCAGTATAGCCTGATCATTCCCAGTATCTCTCAGTGCCCTCCCAGTACAGTCCGGCTATTCCCAGTCACTCCCACTACAGCCCGGTCGTTCCCAGTGCCTCCCAGTACAGCCCGGTCATTTCCAGTGTCTCCCAGTACAGCCCTTTCATTCCCACTCCCTCCCAGGGCTCCACCAGTGCCCTCCCAGTACAGCCCGGTCATTCCCAGTCCCTCCCAGTACAGCCTGGTCATTCTCAGTCCCTCCCAGTATATTCCGTTCATTCCCAGTGCCTCCCTGTACAGCCCGTTCATTCCCTGTCACTCCCAGTGCTCCCCCAGTGCCCTCCCAGTACAGAACGGTCATTTCCACTCTCTCCCAGTACAGTCCGGTCATTCCCAGTACCTCCCAGTACAGTCCGGTCATTCCCAGTCCCTCCCTGTGCTCCCCCAGTGTCCTGCCAGTACAGCCCACTCATTCCCAGTCCCTCCCAGTGCTGACCCAGTGCCCTCCCAGTACAGCCCTGTCATTCCCAGTCACTCCCAGTGCACCACCAATGCCCTCCCAGTACAGACCAGTCATTCCCAGCCCTTCTCTGTACAGCCTGGTCATTCCCAGTCCCTCCCAGTGCTCCCCCAGTACAGCCCAGTCATTCCCAGTCACTCCCAGTGCACCCCCAAGACCCTTTCACTACAGCCCAGTCATTCCCAGTCCCTATCTGTACAGCCCGGTCATTCCCAGTCCCTCCCAGTGCTACCCCAGTGCCCTTCCAGTATAGCCTGGTCATTCATAGTCCCTGCCAGTGCTCCCCTACTGCCCTCCCAGTACATTCCAGTCATTCCCAGTCCCTCTCACTACAACATGGTCATTGCCAGTCCCCCCCAGTACTCCACCAGTGCCCTCCCAGTACAGACCAGATATTCCCAGTCCTTACAACTGCTCCCCCAGTGCCTTCCCAGTGTAGCCCAGATATTCCCAGTCCCTCACATTGCTCCCTCAGTGCCCTCCCAGTATAGCCTGATCATTCCCAGTATCTCTCAGTGCCCTCCCAGTACAGTCCGGCTATTCCCAGTCACTCCCACTACAGCCCGGTCGTTCCCAGTGCCTCCCAGTACAGCCCGGTCATTTCCAGTGTCTCCCAGTACAGCCCTTTCATTCCCACTCCCTCCCAGGGCTCCACCAGTTCCCTCCCAGTACAGCCCGGTCATTCCCAGTCCCTCCCAGTACAGCCTGGTCATTCTCAGTCCCTCCCAGTATATTCCGTTCATTCCCAGTGCCTCCCTGTACAGCCCGTTCATTCCCTGTCACTCCCAGTGCTCCCCCAGTGCCCTCCCAGTACAGAACGGTCATTTCCACTCTCTCCCAGTACAGTCCGGTCATTCCCAGTACCTCCCAGTACAGTCCGGTCATTCCCAGTCCCTCCCTGTGCTCCCCCAGTGTCCTGCCAGTACAGCCCACTCATTCCCAATCCCTCCCAGTGCTGACCCAGTGCCCTCCCAGTACAGCCCTGTCATTCCCAGTCACTCCCAGTGCACCACCAATGCCCTCCCAGTACAGACCAGTCATTCCCAGCCCTTCTCTGTACAGCCTGGTCATTCCCAGTCCCTCCCAGTGCTCCCCCAGTGCCCTCCCAGTACAGCCCAGTCATTCCCAGTCACTCCCAGTGCACCCCCAAGACCCTTTCAGTACAGCCCAGTCATTCCCAGTCCCTCTCTGTACAGCCCGGTCATTCCCAGTCCCTCCCAGTGCTACCCCAGTGCCCTCCCAGTATAGCCTGGTCATTCATAGTCCCTGCCAGTGCTCCCCTACTGCCCTCCCAGTACATTCCAGTCATTCCCAGTCCCTCTCACTACAACATGGTCATTGCCAGTCCCTCCCAGTACTCCACCAGTGCCCTCCCAGTACAGACCAGATATTCCCAGTCCTTACAACTGCTCCCCCAGTGCCTTCCCAGTGTAGCCCAGATATTCCCAGTCCCTCACATTACTCCCTCAGTGCCCTCCCAGTATAGCCTGATCATTCCCACTAACTCTCAGTGCCCTCCAAGTACAGCCCGGCTATTCCCAGTCCCTCCCAGTGCTCCACCAGTGCCCTCCCAGTACAGCCCGGTCATTCGCAGTCCATCCCACTATAGCCCGGTCATTCCCAGCCCCTCCCAGTGCTCCCCCAGTGCTTTCCCAGTACAGCCCGGTCATTCCGAGTCCCTCCCAGTACAGCCCGGTCATTCCCAGTCCCTCCCAGTGCTCCTAAAGTGCCCTCCCAGTACAGCCCGGTCATTCCCAGTCCCTCCCATTATTCCCCCAGTACCCACCCAGTACAGCCCGGTCATTCCCAGTCCCTCGCAGTGCTCCTGTAGTGCCTCCCAGTATAGCCCAGTCATTCCCTATCCCTCCCAGTACATTCCGGTCATTCTCAGTGCCTCCCAGTAGATCAAACACATTCCCAGTGCCTCCCAGTACAGCCCGGCCATTCCCAGTCCCTCCCAGTGCTCCCCCAGTGTCCTCCCAGTACAGCCCGGTCATTCCCAGTCCCTCTCTTTACAGCCTGGTCATTCCCAGTTCCTCCCAGTGCTCCCACAGTGCCCTCCCAGTATAGGCCACTCATTCCCAGTCCCTCCTAGTGCTCCCACAGTGCCCTCCTAGTACAGCCCAGTCATTCCCATTCCCTCCCAGTGCTCCCTCAGTGCCCTCCCAGTACAACCTGTTCATTCCCGTCCCTCCCAGTGCTCCACCAGTGACCTCCCAGTACAGCCCCGTCATTCCCAGTCCATCCCAGTGCAGCCCGGTCATTCCCTGTCCCTCCCAGTGCTTCCCCAGTGCCCTCCCAGTACAGTCCAATACAGGGGCACTGGGGACACTGGTGAGACTGGGGACAATGGGACAAGGAGGACAATGAGGTACAATGAGGGACGGGGACACTGGTGACACTGGAAGCACTGGGAGCACTGGGAGCACTGGGACAGGGAAGCTGGAGACGGTGGGGAGGGGGGACACTGGGGGCACCGTGGACAGTGGAGACACTGGGGGACAATGGGGACAGTGGGGGCAGTGGGGACAATGGGGACAGTGGGGGACACTGGGGACAATGGGGGCAGGGGGACCCTGGGGATACTGGGGACAATGGGGGCACTAGGAGCACTGGGACGGGGCACTGGGGACACTGGGAGCACTGGGGGCACTGGGACAGGGACATTGGGGACAGGGGACAATGGGGACTGTGGGGATAGGGGGACAATGGGGACACTGGGAGCACGGGGGACACTGAGGACAGTGGAGACAGTGAGGACTGTGGGGATAGGGAAACTGGGAGCACTGGGAGCACTGGGGATACTGGGACAATGGGGACAAGGAGGGGACAGTGGGACACTGGGGACCGGGACACTGGGTACACTGGGAGCACTGGGGACACTGGGGACAGCAGGGGACACTGGGGGACACTGGGACAGGGACAAGGCAGAAACTGGGGACACTGGGGACACTGGAGACAGTGGGGACACTGGGGGAAATTTGGGACAATAGAGACAATGGGGACAGTACGAGCACTGGGACAGGGACACTGGGTACACTGTGGACAATGAGGGACATTGGGGACTGGGGACACTGGGGAGAATGGGGACACTGGGGGAGACTGGGGATACTGGGGACACTGAGGCAGCAGGGGACAGGGGGACACTGGGGACACTGGCAGCACTGGGGATACTGGGACAATGGGGTCAGGGAGGGGACAGTGGGAGCACTGGGAGCGCTGGGGACACTGGGGATACTGGGGATAGTGGGGCCACCAGGAGACAGAGGGACACTGGGAGGAGCACTGGGAGCATTGGGGATACTGGGGACAATTGGCACAAGGAGGGGACAGAGGGACACTTGGACCACTGGGGACACTGGGGACATTGGGGGCTCTAGACACTGGGGAGAGGGGGACACTGGGGACAATAGAGACAATGGGGACAGTAGGAGCACTGGGACAGGGACAATGGGGACACTGGGGACACTGGGAGCACAGGGACAGGGACACTGGGGACACTGAGAGAGGACATTGAGAACCCTGATGGATACTGGGAGCAGGATACTGGGCGGGGGCACTGGGGACACTGGGGAAACTGGGAACGCTGGGGATGTTGGGGACAGCAGGGGACACTGGGGGATACTGGGGACATTGGGGGATACTGGGCGATACTGGGAGGGGATACTGGGGACATTGGGGGACACTGGGGGATACTGGGGGACACTGGTGCCATTGGGGGATACTGGGAAGTGATACTGGGAATACTGGGGGACATTGGTGACATTGGGGGATACTGGGAGGGGATACTGGGGATACTGGGGGACACAGGGAGGGGACACTGGTGATATTGGGGCATACTGGGAGGGCATACTGGGGACACTGGGGGATACTGGGATGAGATACTGGGGACATTGGGTGATACTGGGGGTTACAGGGAGGGGATACTGGGGACATTGGGGAATACTGGGAGAGGATATTGGTTATACTGGGGGACACGGGGGGACACTGGGGGATACTGGGAGGGGATACTGGTTATACTGGGGGACACAGGAAAGGGAGAGTGGGGACACTGGGGGATACTGGGAGGGGGTACTGGTGATATTGGGGGATACTAGGGACACTGGGAGATACTGGGTAGTGATACAGGGGGATACTAGGAGGGGATACTGGTGATACTGGGGGTACTGGGAGGGGATACTGGTGATACTGGGCGACACTGGGGACACTGGGAGGGGATACTGGGAAGTGATACTGGGGATACTGGGGACACTGGGGGATACTGGGAGGGGATACTGGTGATACTGGGGGTACTGGGAGGGGATACTGGTGATACTGGGCGATACTGGGGACACCGGGAGGGGATACTGGGAAGTGATACTGGGGATACTGGGGACACTGGGGGATACTGGGACGGGATACTGGTGATACTGGTGATACTGGGCCATACTGGGAGGGCTTACTGGTGACACTGGTTTCCTAGCCATGAGCCCAGTGGCTGCCGCCCTCCCCATCGCCCTCCTGCTACTGGTCCTGCCACCAGGTACTGGGAGAGACTGGGAGGGACTGGGAGAGACGGGGAGGGCACTGGGAGGGACTGGGACGGCACTGGGAGAGACTGGGAGGGACTGGGAAGGCCCCAGGACCCACTTAAAAGGGGCCGAACCCCGTTATTAGCGCTAGTATCGGCTCAAAACCTCATTATTAGCCCTAATAATTGATCCTGATCCTATTATTAGCCCTAATTAACAACCCAAATCCCATTATTAGAGCTAATTATTGCCTTAAATCCCATTATTAGCCCTAATAAGCCCCTCAAACCCCGTTATTATCACTAATAAAACCCTCAAACTCTGTTATTAGCGCTAATAAATGCCTCAAATCTCATTATTAACAGTAATAACCGCTTCAAATCTCATTATTAGTGCTAATAAATCCCTCAAACGCCGTTATTAGCACTAATTAACACCTCAAACTCATTTTTATCACTAATAAGCCCCTCAAGTTCCGTTATTAGGGCTAATAAATGCCTCAAATCCTGTTATTAGTGCTAATAAACGCCTCAAACTCCATTATCAAAGCTAATAAATGCCCCAAATCCCATTATTAACACTAATAAATGCCCTAAATGTCATTATTAGCCCTAATTAACACCTCAAACTTCATTATTAGTGCTAATTAATGCCTCAAATCCCATTAGTACCGCTAATAAATGCCCTAAACTCTTTTATTAGCCCTAATAAATGCCTCAAATACCAATATTGACTCTATTAAGTGCCCTAAATCCCATTATTAGCACGAATAAACCCCTCAAACACCATTATTAGCCCAAATAAATCTCCTAAATCCCATTATTAGCCCTGATAAATGCGTTAAATCCCATTATTAGCCCTGATAAATGCCTTAAATCCCATTATTAGCCCTAATAAGCACCCTAAATCCCATTATTAGCCCTGATAAATGCCTTAAATCCTATTATTAGCCCTAATAAGCACCCTAAATCCCATTATTAGCCCTAATAAATGCCCTAAACTCCTTTATTAGCGCTAATAAACACCCTAAATCCCATTATTAGCCCTAATAAATGCCCTAAACTCCATTATTAGCGCTAATAAACACCCTAAATCCCATTATTACTGCTAACAAACACTCCAAATCCCATTATTTGCACTAATAAATGCCCTAAACTCCATTATTAATGCTAATAAACACCCCAAATGCTATTATTAGTGCTAATAACCCCCTCAAACTGTGTTATTAGCCCGAATAAATGCCTCAAATCTCACCATTAGCCCTAATAATCACCCCCAAACCCCCTTATTTTGTCTCATCTCCAGGCAGCGGCGGGGGCCCCTGGGCAACCTAGATGCCTCCGTCAATCTCGGGGCTCTCAGGGGGCTGCGTCTCCATCCCCTGCCGCTTCGGGTACCCCGAGGAGCTTCGCCCCAGTGCCATCCATGGGCTGTGGTATTTCGGGAGCCCGTATCCCAAGAATTACCCTCCGGTGGTGGCTCGGTCGCAGGTGGGTGCCGTCCACTAGAGCCTCGCGGGGCACGCGGATCTTTCGGGGGACCCCAGGCTGCGGGATTGCTCGCTGCGACTTGGGCCCCTCAGCCCCGAGCAGGCTGGCAAGTATTATTTTCGGGAGGACCTGGGGGCTACAACCAGTACAGCTTCGCTGAGCACGTCAACCTCGAGGTGCTGGGTGAGTGCATTCGGGGGGCTGGGAGACCAGTTTGGGGGGAGATGGGGGGACCGGGAGCTCGTTTGGGGGGCTGAGAGGCAACTGGGGGAGCTGGGAGATGAGTTTGGGGGAGCTGGGGGACTGGGAGCTCGTTTGGGGGGACTGACAGCCAATTGGGGGGGCTGGGAGATGAGTTTGGGGGGAGCTGGGGGGGATTGGGAGCTCGTTTGGGGGACTGAGAGCTCGTTTGGGGGGCTGAGAGCCAATTGAGGGTGCTGGGAGACCAGTTGGGGGGGACTGGGGGGACTGGGAGATCGTTTAGGGGGGCTGAGAGCCAATTGAAGGGGCTGGGAGACCAGTCTGGGGGAGCTGGGGGGGACTGGGAGCTCATTTGTGGGACTGGGATCTCGTTTGGGGGACTTGGAGCCAATTGAGAGGGCTGGGAGACCAGTCTGTGGGGAGCTGGGGGGACTGGGAGCTCATTTGAGGGGGCTGAGAGCTCGTTCAGGGGGCTGAGGGCCAACTGGGGGGGGCTGGGAAACAAGTTCTGGGGGAGTTGGGGGGATTGTGAAACCAGTTTGGGGGAGCTGGGAGACTATTTAGGGGGCTGGGAGACCAGTTTGGGGTGAGCTTGGGGAACTGGGAGACCAGTTTGAGGGGGGTGGGGCATTGGAAAACCAGTTGGGGGGGCTGGGAGACTATTTGGGGGGCTGGGAGACCAGATTGAGGGGCTTGGGGAGCTTGGAGACCAGTTAGGGGGGACTGGGAGACCAGTTAGGGGGGACTGGGAGACTATTTGGGGGGCTTGGGAAATTGGGAAACCAGTTTGAGGGGATTGGGAGCCTATTTGAGGGGCTTGAGTTGGGGCTGAGAACCAGTTTGTGAGGCTTGGGGAACTGGGAAACCAGTTTGGAGGGCTTGGGGGGGTGCTGAGAACCAGTCTGGGGGGAGCTGGGGGAGCTGAGAACCAGTTTGGGGGGACTGGGAGACCAGTTTGGGGGGTTTGGAGAACTGGGATCCCAGTCTGGGGGAAGCTGGGGAGACTGGGAGCCCAGTTTGGGGGGCTGCGATCCCAGTTTTTGGGGTGGGAGGAGCTGGAACCCCAACTCC
This sequence comes from Clamator glandarius, assembly GCA_033459285.1. Classification (NCBI taxonomy): domain Eukaryota; kingdom Metazoa; phylum Chordata; class Aves; order Cuculiformes; family Cuculidae; genus Clamator; species Clamator glandarius. Next base: position 43,688 of record JAUNZM010000030.1, read on the forward strand.
ACTGAGGGTCCCCGATCTTGGGGTCTCATGGAACCCCAAAACAAATGAGGGTCCCCAGTCTTGATCTTCTAGGTCCCATCAACCCATCCTGGTTTGTTGGAATCCCAACTCCTCTGAGGGTCCTCAATATTGGGGTCTCCTGGAACCCCAAAACCAATGAGGGTCCCCGATCCTGGGGTCCCCTGGAACCCCAACTCCATTGAGGGTCCCCAATCATGGAGTCTCCTGGAACCCCAACTCCATTGAGGGTCCCCAATCATGGAGTCTCCTGGAACCCCAAAACCAATGAAGGTCTCCAATCCTGGGGTATCCTGGAACCCCAATTCCATTGAGGGTCCCCAATCTTGGGGTCACCTGGAACCCCAACTCCATTGAGGGTCCCCAATCCTGGGGTCTCCTGGAACCCCAACTCCATTGAGGGTCCCCAATCATGGAGTCTCCTGGAACCCCAAAACCAATGAAGGTCTCCAATCCTGGGGTATCCTGGAACCCCAATTCCATTGAGGGTCCCCAATTTTGGGGTCACCTGGAACCCCAACACCATTGAGGGTCCCCAATCCTGGGGTCTCCTGGAACCCCAACTCCAATGAGGGTCCCCAGTCCTGGTCTTCTGGGTCCCATAACCCCATCCTGGTCTCCTGGAACCCCAACTCCATTGAGGGTCCTCAATCTTGGGGCTTCCTGGAACCCCAAAACAGAATCACAGAATCACAGAATAACCAGGTTGGAAGAGACCCACCAGATCGTCGAGTCCAACCATTCCCACCAATCCCTAAACCATGCCCCTAAGTACCTCATCCACCCTCACCTTAAACACCTCCAGGGACGGTGACTCAACCACCTCCCTGGGCAGACTGTTCCAATGCCTAACCACCCTCTCCGTGAAGAATCTTTTCCTGATGTCCAGCCTAAATCTCCCCTGGTGGAGCTTGAGGCCATTCCCTCTTATCCTGTCCCCTGTCACTTGGCAGAAGAGCCCAGCTCCCTGCTCTCCACAACCTCACCTCAGGTAGTTGTAGAGAGCAGTGAGGTCTCCCCTCAGCCTCCTCTTCTCCAGGCTGAACACCCCCAGCTCTCTCAGCCGCTCCTCATCAGGCCTGTTCTCCAGCCCCCTCACCAGCTTCGTTGCTCTTCTCTGGACTCGCTCCAGAGCCTCAACATGCTCCTTGTGGTGAGGGGCCCAGAACTGAACACAGGATTCGAGGAGCGGTCTCACCAGTGCCGAGTGCAGAGGGAGAAGAACCTCACTGGCCCTGCTGGTCATGCCATTTCTGATCCAAGCCAAGATGCCACTGGCCTTCTTGGCCACCTGGGCCCCTGCTGGCTCATGTTCAGTCGCTTTCAACCAGCACCCCCAGGTCCTTCTCCTCCAGGCAGCTTTCCAGCCAGACTTCACCTAATCTGGAGCTTCTCAGGGTTGTTGTGCCCAGTGTGCAGGACCCGGCATTTGGCCTTTTTAAACCTCACACCATTGGTCTCTGCCCAGTGTCCCTGCCCTGTGGTCCAGCCCGTTCAGATCCCTTTGGAGCCTCCCGACCCTCCAGCAGATCCACACTTCCACCCAGCTTAGTGTCATCCGCAAACTTGCTAAGGGTGCACTCGATGTCTTCATCCAGGTCATTGATAAAGACATTGAACAGGGCTGGACCCAGGACTGAGCCCTGGGGAACCCCACTTGTCACTGGCCTCCAGCTGGAGTTAACTCCATTTCCCATCACTCTCTGGGCCCGGCCATCCAACCAGTTCTCCACCCAGGAGGGTGTGTACCTGTCCAGGCCAGAGGTGACAGTTTCTGCAGCAGAATGCTATGAGAAACTGCATCAAAGGCTTTACTCAAGTCCAAGAAGACTACATCTACAGCCTTTCCCTCACCCAAGAGTCTAGTCACTTGGTCATAGAAGCAGATCAGGTTAGTTTGGCAAGACCTGCCCTTTGTGAACCCATGCTGACTGGGCCTGATCACCCCGTTCTCTTGCACCTGCTTCATGACAGCACTCAAGATCACCTGTTCCATGACATTCCCTGGTACTGAGGTCAGACGGACAGGCCTGGAGTTCCCCGGATCCTCCTTGTGCCCCTTCTTATAGATGGGCATGACATCAGCCAGCCTCCAGTCCAGTGGTACCTCCCCAGTCATCCAGGACCGCTGGAAGATGATGGAAAGGGGTTTGGCCAGCATATCCACCAGATGGCACTGAATACAGAAGAATAGGAAAGAAAAATCTTTTAACAGAATCACAGATACACTAGATTGTAAATGACCCACAGGATCCTCAAGTCCGACCATTCCTATCAATGACTAAACCGTGCCCCTCAGCACCTCATCCACCCATCCTTAAAGCACCTCCAGGGAAGGTGACTCAACCACCTGTTTCACTGCCCAATGACCCTTGCCATGAAAATTTCTTTCCTGATGTCCAGCCTGAACCTCCCCCGCTGGAGCTTAAGGCCATTCCCTCCTGTCCTGTCCCCTGTCACTTGGGAGCAGAGGCCAGCACCCTCCTCTCCACAACCTCCTTTCAGGTAGTTGTAGAGAGCAATGAGGTCTCCCCTCAACCTCCTCTTCTCCAGGCTGAACAACCCCAGCTCCCTCAGCCGCTCCTCCTAAGACTTGTTCTCCAGCCACTTCAACAGCTTCATCACTCTTCTCTGGACCCGCTCCAGAGCCTCAACATCTTTCTTATTTTGAGGGGCCCAGAAATGAACACCGGATTCACAGAGCAGTATCACCACTACCAAGTACAGAGGGAGAAGAATCTCCTTGGACCTGCTGGTCACACTGTTTCTGATACAAGCCAAGGTGCCATTGGCTTTTTGTAACTCATTGCTTCCTTGCTGAGCCAGCTTATGGCTCAAGAGGGCAGAGGCACTCACAGGTTTTAGCTGCTTTATCCAGCGCTCCTATATTTTTCTGAAATACTTAATTTTGGTTTTTTTCCCAAAAATGTACCCCAATTAACTTCTGCAGTGAGATAGGGAAGAAGTTTCCAGTGGGAAGAGATTTCTCAGCCTTGGAAATGAACTTTCTACTCAGCAGGAGGAACACTCCTCTGCATTGAGCTCTGCCTTCTCCCATCTCTGCAACCCAACCGACTCGTCATACAATGTGCCAGCCCTGCGCCTGCTCTTGCAGAGCGATCACTGCTGCTGCCCCAGACAAACTCACACTCTGTAAAGCAAAACCCACAATTGGCTGCACAGCAAAACTCGGCTGCTGTCACATCTGCTCACGTGCCACACACACACTGGTGCATTCCTGAGAACAATGAGGGACAGGGGCGCCATTCAAAGAGTGCACGGCCAAACAAATCCCACTGCCATGTCTGCAGCTTGTGTCCTACAACTGATGAAATCATGCCGCATTCCAAGAAGGGATCTAGAACTGTCATGACTAGAAATTCAGAAATAGCCAGGCCATTGTCCGAGCTCCGGCAATGCTTCTTTTCTGGCTGGGCAGCGTCCCTGCCCCTGAAACGTCCGTCACTCACACCAATTCAATTCTGCTCGAACAACTGCGCTCGTCTGCAACGCAAAATCAATGCGACTAATGAAGACCCATGAACAGCTTCTGCAGTGCTGCTGCTTTCTGTCCTGCAGATGAGGAATACTGCAACACGACACTGAGGCTGAGAAGGTGCTCCCCTTCTCTCTTCCCAGTTTGGGAACTGCTTGTTACAGGGCAGGATCAGAACAGACACTCATTGTAAACTGAAACACATAAATTTAATCATAGAAAAAGGTTTGTGCACATTGCAGTAGTTCTCAGTGACAGAGCACAATATCAGATCTAAAAATACAAAGCAAAACCTCTTTTTTTAGCTTTTAATGAGAATATTATCTATGTACCTTAATCAGTTTGGCCAAAGCCATCGGTGAAGAGGAGTCATCAACCTGTGGGGAGAAAATCAAACATAGAGTCAAGTTTTACTACCAAAATGCAGCCACTGAGAACCTCTGCTTTGCTCTGAAAGCCTGCACTGTATCCTCTGCGTGGGACTGGAAGAGGCATTTCCAGCCTGGTGTCAGTTGTATTTGCTCACAACAAAGCCCAAACCTCTGGCCGCATAAGAGTGCTGCGAGGTTAATAAGAAGAGGCTGAAATAAGCACACCAGCTTCAGATCAGCTCGTTGCTCCACAACAGCTCAGAGAGGGACGCCTGTCAAATGCTCACAGCAGCGTTGGAGTCAAAGGGGAGAGGCAGCTGCCAAATTTTAGCTAAAAACTATTTTTAAAAATAGTTCCGTTTATTTGTTTACAGACATGGGATCAGTGTTTCAACACACACTGGTGAACTCAGACGAAAAAGCACCAATGCAGCAAGAATTGCTCCTCTGTGGGGTTTGTTATCCTCTTCAAAAACCATCATGCAAAAGTAGTCTTGGAAACCAAAAGCTGAGTGATACAGTGTGCAAATGGCAAAAGACCACTCCAAACCATCTGAGTGGCCAGGAAAAAAAGAACAGCAGAAGCTGTACAGACAGACAGATGCAGACAGACAGACGCAGAGCACGGCACTGGCTTTAGCTGCGCAAACCTTGAACCTGCAAGACCTAAACAGAATCGTACATTCCCCATGTGACACACAGCCATATAGGAAATATTTCTGGGTGAAATACAAGGCATTGCCAGCCACAAATACCACTCTTCACATGAGAACGGTGCAAATGATGGCATTTCTCCATTTCTATGGTGCTGAATCCAATCTATTCTATTTACAACATATTCTGTGTTTTACTGGAAAATATAATAAGATCATGCTTGGAGAATTCCTACAAGGCTTCATTATTTAGAAATCAATTCGGAGAAGCATGAGGCTGTGTTTTTACATACTGATTTTGGTGTTCCACGTACTGGCTCCGTTTCACTTCTAGAAAGAAGAAAGAAAGAAAGCAGATCAGATCTTATAAAAAGGGTGCCCACTCGTACCCAACATAAAGCAGTGAATATCCATTATGAAACCTGAGCATCAAACATTATGTTTTGATGAACCAGTGAATGTGGAAATTCATTCACATGCAGAAACTGTTCTCTCTTGGTGCATTCATTGCAACTAAAAAACTAAACAAAGCCAAGTGCCATTTCTGGTTTTTCACTAATGGCTCTGACACTGACAGACTCAGAAGACAACAGTGCTGGAGGAAGCCCTCCAGTGTTTTCTCTCTGCTACATTAATATGGAAACCATGAAGTCTGTACGACAGCTTGTGTTCTCAAATCATCAACCATTACAAAGAGGTACCAGGCAGAGCCCTTTAGTTTCTAAGAAAGAGCAGCGGTGGTCTGGACACTTCCAGGTGCAGGTTTGCTATGTGAACAAAGCCACCTTTGATGCCAGCAGTGCCTCTTCTCGCATTTTAGGGCAGCACTGCAGGACCTGGAGAGAGACCATCCAACCTAATATCTCCCGGCTGTGTTGGAAAGGGGAGATGTGTCAGAAGGCTGGGAAACAGGACCATCCAAACCCTGCTGGTGTCGCTGAGGTAGAACCGGGCTCTGTGAATGCATCACTGACAGCAATAATCTGGTACTCAGTACTGAATATCTGTAACTGCAATCAACAACACAATTCTCTGTCCTCAGTAAATCTCAGGAATAAAGAATTAAAACCTGGATCACAAATGTCAGCTTGGGGTAAAAAAATTCCAAGGAAGATAACCAGGAGAATTTGTCAAGGTGCTAAACTGCTCAGTGAATTTCAAGGTCGGACAGAATTCCCTATTCCTCCATCGGACTGGCACAAAAGGCAAAAGACTTAAGGACGCTGTTTCTTTTGTCTAAATCATATTGTGTTTAGAGAACCCACTGGAATGCCTTCGGAGTGAAACTTTGTGTTTGTGTTGTTCGCCAGCTGGCAGCCCTTGGTCTTTCCTCTACTCCCCTGCTTTGGAGTGTAGGAATACCTGCTGTAACCTACCCTCTCCTCCAAGAGAAGAAATAGCCAAACACAACAATCAGACTCTTCTGAGATGGGAACAAATAGCAAGGAGACACTCAAATGCCCTCCTGTCTGTACCATAAAAGCAAGAAAACAAAGACACATAATAAGGACCCTCTCCAGGCAGAGCAAACGGGATCTACCAATTAGGTCTCAGAACAACCATCCAACCCAACACACCCAGGAAAAAGTCGCCATTGATGGAGTTGGCACCCCATGCCCCAGCAGGACTAAAAATGTAAGTCTGCTTTGGGAGAGATCCATTAAAATCTACCACATAACAGCAACAATTAACCGCAGCTTTAACAAGAAAGACACAGTGTGAGCGCCTCTGGAAACTCATCTCCACACAGAAAGGTAACAAGAACACCCCTCACAAAGAACCCAAAGCTGTAGGGAAACTCACGGAACAGAGGGCTTGCTGGCAGCTTTAACTCCTCCAGCAGGGATTCTTCTAACAATGACCGATGAGTTCCTGGGAACAGGGGTGTTCTCATCTGTGTATTCTGAAAGCAACATAAATACAGAGAAAAATATCAGCCAGGTGGTATGAATGTCTGTTATTGTGCAATTCCAGAGCACGGCAGAGAACCGCTTTACTGACAGAGAAGCACAATTTGATGCCACCTCAGCTGAGTTCTATGAGCTTCAGGCAATCAACTGTCCCAGTTAAACACCATGAGTTCTTCCCATTCACATTTTAAAGAGCAGAGAGAATCAAACACAATCACTGATGTCGAGAGGCTCTAAAATCCTTTAGGGAACGGTGTTGGCCTGAAGCTCTGCAGGATTTGCCTTGGCTTACACCACCTTCATCTCAGCACGAGGAAAGCCTTTTGACAGTATTTACACAGAGCCCAAAGGAAACAACAGCCTGAGACTCTTGGACTTGAAACTGCTTTGGCTTGAAATGCAAAGCACATGCAGAAGAACGGTTTTTATGCTGCAATCACACGGGCTGGATGTGATGGACTATTTGAAAGCACCGTCAGCAGCCGTTCCCTGGGATATGCCCCACAGTTTGGAATACTGAAAGCTCTGAACTTTGAACACTGAATCAGAAGGAGGGGCTGAAAACCGAAGGCACTGTCTCTTCAACCATTCTGTCAGGGTGCTCTTGCTCAGAGATCACACACATAACAGGAACATTTCACAATTTCTACCCTATTTTTCAGTACATTGTTCTTACAAGCAGGAACCTCTCTCAGATCAACACACCCTGCACAGAAGACACCAGGTCAGCACTGAAATGCACATTTCACTGTCATTTCCATATGACAGAGTGCTTCTTCAGAAAACTGAGAAATCATTGAGACGAAACCATTTCCTGCTCTTCCCCCTAAGGAATCGCACAGCAGCTGCCTATGCACTATAGAGAAGTTCCAAACTCTAGGAGAAAGGACGGTGACTGATGGGAAAAGGAGCAGGCGAGAGGACTCCCAACAATAAGAACAAGTTGGCCTTCTTCGCTCAGAATCCATTTGGTTTCCTAGGTCATTGCAACATCTCATCAGGTCTCCTGCAAAGACGAAGTTCTAAAGAACCAACACTTTACATCCACATGTAAGAATTCCAAATATCCCATAGAGGTAGAAATTCCTGGTCTAGTTTTTTTCCTTTATCTTTAGAGCCAAAACCCTTTTTGAGCAATCCCTGTCGCCCAGCATCCACATCTTTTCCTATGCCTGCCCTGTGTGTAATGGAAAGATCTGGAGATCAGAAGAGCAACCAGGAAAGAACAGCTCTGCGAGGACACAGCACAAGTCACAGCTCCTGGTCATGGCCGAATCCCATCATCGCTTCCCACTACACTTAATCCCCAGCACCACTTGCCCTCCCTCCCCAGGCTGACTCACACTGTCTGGGGACGACCCACAAAGAGCTAAGAGTGGCTCCCACAGCTGTGGCTGCTGCGAGGCATCTGCAGTGCTGCCAGCCGGGGGTCCCTGAACCCTGCACCCACCGCCCAATGCACCTTCTCCAGTCAGGGCGTTGGAGACCTGCAGGGCAGACCTGGACACCTTCAGCTTCTCCCAAGACATGATCTGGCACTGGAGTTCTCCCAGGGAGGTGTCAAGGCTGCTGAAGGTGATGGTATCATAGCTGAGCCTGGAAAAGAACTTGTGGTGGATGCACGGCATGGTCAGGGCCAGGCAGTGCCTGTTCTGTTCCTCTAACCCGGCAGATATGGAGCTGTTGGGCTCTGCTCCTCTCTCTGCCACTGGGAGCTGCCTGCACCTTTCTCAGTGAATGAAAATCAAAGCATTTTGGCTGTGATTTGGCTGTTGCAGTGCCCGGTGCCAGTTCCACTGGAACGGAAAGTCTGTCTATATGAAGGGTAGGTCAGGTCTGCTTCTCTACAGTCATTGCTCAGTTTTTAACCTCCATGGAAGGGCCTCCAGTACGTCACAGTGTTGTCAGCTCCTCTTTTCATGCCTTCTGGATAAATTCTGCTGGGAAACCTCACGAGCCCAGAGGCTTCCCCTTCTGGTTGAACTCTGCCAGCCTTGCCTGGTGCTCCCTCTCCCTGATCATATTTATTTCCTGAATGCTGCATTGCTGACTGCAGGGTTTGTACGGAGGCATCCTGGCCTGGCAGCTGAAGCTCCATTCCCATTTAGCTGCCTGCTCGTTTGCTCTGTGATCCGTAAGGATGGCCTTCAACTCCAGCCTCGACTGCTACTGCTTCTGACATTTAACTGTGCAACCTTTCCAGGGGGGAGGCGGAGGAGGCAGGGAGCAGCAGTGCGGTGGGGTCTATCCACACAGAGCATGGGGGCTCTTGTCACTTAGGAGTTGTCCTCATCTCTTTTCTCTTGGAGACATGAAGCAGATGGTCCCCAGAACAGCCCTTCCTGGGTGCAGGAAGCCGGGAACATCCAGAGAACTCAGAGAAAGAAGGGGAATTTGGTTCCGGCATCAGGGTGAGGTGAAGTGAAAGTGATGAGTATCCTGGTGACCCGTGTCTAGGGATCTCTGCAGCTCTTGTTGTGTGTTCTGATGGGAGAGCAGATAGGAATTACTAGAAGGGATGGAAAACCAGCCTGTTCATGCAAACAGAAATACGTGAAGGCATTTATCAACTTTAACCTTCCTGTAGCCTCCCACATGATTGTTCGACCACAGTTTCTGTTTCTCCTTCAAGGAATCAGCCCAGGGTCTGCAAAATGCATTTCTGCTTCCACGATGTGGTGCTCGATGCTGTACCTGCAGCAGTGGGACTTCTTGGCTGCTGCTGGATCTATTCCCATCAAAAGAAGCAGACAAACAGTCATAAAAGAAGAGCAATGGGCCCTAAAGAACAGAACCAGGAAGAAGTGAATAAGAAGGGTTCACCACCCGAACCAGCATCAGGCGTTCCTCTAAGCCTGATGCTCTCCTCAAAAGAGAAATGCCCAGAGAATGAAAACCCATCCTCCCACGGGAAGAGGGAGAAAGAACAACTCCACCTCCTTTGGGAGCAATTCCCTGAAATGCCCCAGGAGCCTGACCACATTCAGGTAAATGCTGCTCAGGTCAGTGCCCTGCAGGGATCTCCTGGGCACGCCCGGGCCAGCTGCATGCCAGCAGCAATCGACTAAGGCCAAGGGCAAGGTCCTACACCTGGGTCGGGGCAATCCCTGATTTCACTACAGGATGGGACATGATGTGATTGAGAGCAGCCCCGAGGAGAAGGACTTAGGGTTGCTGGCTGATGAGAAGCTCAACGTGAGCTGACAATGTGTGCTCGCAGCCCAGAAAGCCAACCGTGTCCTGGGCTGCATCAAAAGAAGTGTGGGCAAGGAAGGTGATTCTGTCCCTACCCATCGCACAGGGGCTGGAACTAGATGGTATTTAAGGTCCCTTCCAACCCAAACTATTCGATGAATCTGTGCTTCCATGATTCCTTGGCCTTCTGCCTCTAGCCCTGTGCACAAACGATGCAGGGTGAGCCATGGTCTTGAGATCTAAGAGAATATTTCCCCTTAGCTTGTAGGAGCAGAAGCAACTGGAACTTCACAGGATGACAAGGGCGATTTCACAGAGGAGGTTCCTCAGGAGCTTTGGGCCCAAGTGGCTGCAGGTGAAGAAGACACCTATGGCAGCACCTACTGTCAAATGCATGTGGTGTTGAAGATGCAGCTCATGGAGCTGAAAATTGCCAACACCTACCTGGCTGAAGGAAATGCTCATCTCCGTAGCCAGATGGATTTGACAGATGAGGTTTGAGCTGAAAACGCTGACCTGAAAAGGAAACTCGTGCAGGTGGCAGAGGTGCTGGAAGAGGCAGAGCAGGACCTGAAAGAAAGGAAGCAACAACTGGAGAAATAGCATGAGGAGAAGAAGTTATCCCTCCAGAGGAAATGGGAAGGCGAGTGTTTACAGAGGGCTCAGACAGAAGAATGCAGGGAAGAGAAAGGAATCCTGCCAGTGCTTCAAGCCCAGCTGAGCGAACTGAATGATTGCTTTCTGAAGCCTAATGAGCAATGGCAGCAGCTCTTTCAGGAACTGGAACAGCTGGAATGATCCAACCCTGTAACTTCTAGGCTGCACCAGGATAACCTGGCAGCAAACAAGGTGTCCATCCTCATGGAGGTGATGAGAAAACAGCCAGCAAAGCTTCGAGCGTTCATAGCTCGATACAGCTATGATCCTTTCAGTGGTCCAAATGAGCATCCAGAACTGGAGCTTCCTCTTGTTGCTGGACAATGTGTTTACGTCTTTGGAGATGTGGATGAAGATGGTTGGTATGTGGGAGAGCTGACCGACGGCACCAGAGGATTCGTCTCCTCTAACCTTGTACAAGAGGTGTCCATCGATGAACCACCTGATGACACAGGAGTCTCTCCAGGAACAAGTGACTGGGAGTAGGACACAGCAAAGAAAACTCTGTGAAAGAAAGGAGGTTTTAGACAAAAGCATCATAAAAGCCCAACCCCTCAAATACTCTGTATGGTGATTATGAAAGATACATCACAATCTGCTTTCTTATCATCAACCGGATCTGCAGTCACTGGGAAGGGGGCATTATCTTTACTGAAGCTGAAGAATAATATACAGGAGCATTTACACCTTTGATAAACAGACACATGGACCCAGTTGCATCCCATCATGTGCGCAGGACCAAGACTTGTGCTCGAGGAGACAATGGACACCCTGCAACAGCCTCCCCTGCCCCTTGCCAAGGGGATCACGCTGCTAGGACATGTGGGGGGCAATGCCACGCGGTGCTGCCAGACAAGGGCTATTATTGCGGCTCCAGCACCCACAGCTGGGCAAGGACACGTCTGTGCCCCATGGGGCAGCATTGCACACAGCGACAGTGACACCTTCCTGCCCCTAAGCCCTCCCTGAGCCCCATGGAGCCATCCCTGGGGACAACGAAGGCTTGGGTTCACTCTCCAGCCAGGGGAAACTGTAGAGTTGGCTCTTTCCTTCCTCGCAGGGCCTCGGGCAAGCACATTTGTGCCCCTGGAAAAGCCTGTTGGCCAAACTCCTTGCAGGATGCGCTGAGAAGCACAGACATCTCAAGCACCACAGGTCGGACACTGCTGTGCCTGTGCCCCTAGAACCTGCTCCCCTGGGCTCAGGGCCGGCTCCCCCCACAGCCCTGCTCTTCCTGCACCCCGCTGGATCCCCAAAGCACAGTGACAGATTGGGACCCTCTCCCCAAAGCACAGTGACAGATTGAGACCCTCTCCCGAAAGCTCAAGTACAGATTCAGACCCCCTCCCAAAACCACAGTGACAGATTGAGACCCTCTCCCCAAAGCACAGTGACAGATTGAGACCCTCTCCCGAAAGCTCAAGTACAGATTCAGACCCCCTCCCAAAACCACAGTGACAGATTGAGACCCTCTCCCCAAAGCACAGTGACAGATTGAGACCCTCTCCGCAAAGCACAGTGACAGATTGAGACCCACTCCCCAAAGCACAGTGACAGATTGAGATCCTCTGCCGAAACCACAGTGACAGATTAAGACCCTCTCACCAAATCACAGTGACAGAATGAGACCCTCTCACCAAAGCACAGTGACCGATTGAGACCTTCTCCCCAAAGCACAGTGACAGATTGAGACCCTCTCCCCAAAGCACAGTGACAGATTGAGACCCTCTCCCCAAAGCTCAATGACAGATTGAGACCCTCTCCCCAAAGCTCAATGACAGATTGAGACCCTCTCCGCAACGCACAGTGACAGATTGAGACCCACTCCACAAAGCACAGTGACCGACTGAGTCTCTCTCCCCAAATCAGAGTGACATATTGAGACACTCTCCCAAAGCACAGTGACAGATTCAGATACTCTCCCCAAAGCACAGTGACAGATTGAGAACCTCTCCCAAAACCACAGTGACAGATTGAGACGCTGTATCCAAAGCACAGTGACAGATTTAGACCCTCTCCGCAACGCACAGTGACAGATTGAAACCCACTCCACAAAGCACAGTGACAGACTGAGACTCTCCCCCAAAGCACAGTGACAGATTCAGACCCTCTCCCCAAAGCACAGTGACAAATTAGAGACCCTCTCCCAAAACAACACTGACAGATTGAGACCCTCTCCCAAATGCACAGTGACAGATTGAGACCCTCACCCCAAAGCACAGTGACAGATTAAGACCCACTCCCCAAAGCACAGTGACAGCTTGGGACCCTGTCCCCAAAGCTCAATGACAGACTGAGACCCTGTCCCCAAAGCACAGTTACAGATTGAGACCCTCTCCGCAAAGCACAGTGACAGATTGATACCCTCTCCCCAAAGCACAAGGACCGATTGAGACCTTCTCCCCAAAGCTCAATGACAGATTGAGACCCTCTCCACAACGCACAGTGACAGATTGAGACCCTTTCCCAAAGCACAGTGACAGATTGAGACTCTCCCCAAAGCACAGTGACAGATTGAGAACCATTGTCCAAAGCACAGTGACAGACTGAGACCCTCTCCCCATAGCACAGGGACAGATTGAGACCGTCTCCCCATAGCACAGTGACAGATTGAGACCCATTCCCCATAGCACAGTGACAAATTAAGACCCTTTTCTCAAAGCACAGTGACAGATTGAGACCCTCTCCTCAAACATCAATGACAGATTGATACCCTCTCTGCAACGCACAGTGACAGATTAAGACCCTCTCCGCAAAGCACAGTGACAGATTGAGACCCGCTCCCCAATGCACAGTGACAGATTGAGACCCTCACCCCAAAGCACAGTGACCGATTGAGACCTTTTCCCCACAGCTCAACGACAGATTGAGACCCTCTCCTAAAACCACAGTGAAAGATTGAGACCCTCACCCCAAAGCACAGTGACAGATTGAGACCCTCTACCCAAAGCTCAATGACAGATTGAGACCCTCTCCTAAAACCACAGTGACAGATTGAGACCCTCTCCGCAAAGCACAGTGACAGATTGAGACCCTTTCCCAAAGCACAGTGACAGACTGAGAACCATTTCCCAAAGCACAGTGATAGATTGAGACCCTCTCCCCAAAGCACAGTGATAGATTGAGAACCATTTCCCAAAGCACAGTGACAGATTGAGACCGTCTCCCCATAGCACAGTGACGGATTGAGACCGTCGCCCCATAGCACAGTGACAGATTTAGACCCATTCCCCATAGCACAGTGACAAATTAAGACCCTTTTCTCAAAGCACAGTGACAGATTGAGACCCTCTCCTCAAATATCAATGACAGATTGAGACCCTCTCCGCAACGCACAGTGACAGATTGATATCCTCTCCCGAAAGCACAGGGACCGATTGAGACCTTCTCCCCAAAGCTCAATGACAGATTGAGACCCTCTCCGCAACGCACAGTGACAGATTGAGACCCTTTCCCAAAGCACAGTGACAGATTGAGAACCATTTTCCAAAGCACAGTGACAGATTGAGACTCTCTCCCCAAAGCACAGTGACAGATTGAGAACCATTTTCCAAAGCACAGTGACAGATTGAGACCCTCTCCCCATACCACAGTGACAGATTGAGACCCTCTCCTCAAACATCAATGACAGATTGAGACCCTCTCCGCAACGCACAGTGACAGATTAAGACCCTCTCCGCAAAGCACAGTGACAGATTGAGACCCGCTCCCCAATGCACAGTGACAGATTGAGACCCTCACCCCAAAGCACAGTGACCGATTGAGACCTTCTCCCCAAAGCTCAATGAGAGATTGAGACCCTCTCCTAAAACCACAGTGACAGATTGAGACCCTCTCCCCAAAGCACAGTGACAGATTAAGACCCTCTCCCCAAAGCACAGTGACAGCTTGGGACCCTGTTCCCAAAGCACAGTGAAAGATTGAGACCCTCTCCCCAAAGCAAAGTGACTGCTTGGGACCCTGACCCCAAAGCACAGTGACAGAGTGAGACCCTCTCCCCAAAGTACAGTGACAGATTGAGACCCTTTTCCCAAAGCACAGTGACAGATTGAGACCCTCTCCCCAAAGCACAGTGACAGATTGAGACCCTCTCGCCAAAGCACAGTGACAGATTAAGACACTCTCCTCAAAGCACAGAGACAGCTTGGGACTCTCTCCTCAAAGTACAGTGACAGATTGAGACCCTCTCCCCAAAGCACAGTGACAGATTGAGACTCTCTCCCTATAACACAATGACAGCTTTAGACTCTCTCCCAAAAGCAGAGTGACAGATTTAGACCCACTCCATGAAGTAGAGTGAAAGGTTGAGAACCTTTTCCCAAAGCACAGTGACAGACTGAGACCCTCTCCCCAAAGCAAAGTGACAGATTTAGACCCATTCCCCATAGCACAGTGACAGATTGAGAGCCTTTTCCCAAAGCACAGTGACAGATTGAGAACCTGTCCCCAAAGCACAGTGACAGATTGAGAACCATTTCCCAAAGCATAGTGACAGATTGAGAACCATTTCCCAAAGCACAGCGACAGATTGAGACCCTCTCCCCAAAGCACAGTGACAGATTGAGACCCTCTCCCCAAAGCACAGTGACAGCTTCAGATACTCACCGCAAATACTGCTGGGAGCTGGTTCCCTTCCTCAGGTTATGTTGGGAGCTGCTTCCCTCCATCAAGGCCTGTTGGGAGCTTGTTCCCTCACTCAAGGCCAGTTGGGAGCTGGTTCCCTCCCTCCAGGCTTGTTGGCAGCTGCTTCTGTACTTCAAGGCCTGTTGGGAGCTGGTTCCCTCCCTCAAGGCCCGTTGGGAGCTTGTTCCCTTCATCAAGGCCTGTTGGGAGCTGGTTCCCTCCTTCAAGGCCTGTTGGGAGCTGGTTCCCTCCCTCAAGGCCTGTTGGGAGCTTGTTCCCTCCCTCAAGGCCTGTTGGGAGCTGGTTCCCTCCCTCAAGGCCTGTTGGGAGCTTGTTCCCTCCATCAAGGCCTGTTGGGAGCTGGTTCCCTCCCTCAAGGCCTGTTGGGAGCTGGTTCCCTCCCTCAAGGCCTGTTGGGGGCTGGTTCCCTCCCTCAAGGCCTGTTGGGGGCTGGTTCCCTCCCTCAAGGCCTGTTGGGAGCTGGTTCCCTCCCAAAAGGCCTGTTGGGAGCTGATTTCCTCCCTCAAGGCCTGTTGGGAGCTGGTTCCCTCCCACAAGGCATGTTGGGAGCTGGTTCCCTCCCTCAAGGCATGTTGGGAGCTGGAGTCTCTCACCCCAGCCTGGATGGGTTTCTGGTCACACTGCCATTTTCTCTATTAGCTGCCACAACAAAGTTCCCCAGACTGACTCAGATCAGGGGAATGGGGTCATCTAATGGAAAACAGATGCTCGCAAGTCAGGATTCCTGACAGGATCAGGAAGTTAAAGGATGTTTCCATTTGAAAAGCTGAGTCCTCTGGGAGCTCCTGTCTCCAGAATTCCAAACCCCACCATTTAAACAGAGGTCAGCCCTGATGTTTCTTTCTGCTCCTCTCTAACAGAGTTGCTCTGGTCTCTTTCTATGGTTGGGATTTAATCTCTGGTAGGGACCAAGCTCTTTTCCATCAAACCACTCACAAACCTACCCCTTGCCGCCTTCTGCTGGGGCCAAGGCAGAGGGATGAAGCCTCGTGCTCCAAGCAAGCCTGAAGCAAAGTTGAAGTGCTGAGAAGCTCCCTGGTGAGACCTCAGCCAGAGCACATTTATCGAAGCCGTGATGAGATGCAAGAGCCCTGAACACTGTTCATTGACAGAAGGTTTTAGAAGAAGGCACAGTGTATGTGGCAGCTGGGATTCAGGGATGCCCTCAGCTTCGTGGCTGGATCGGTCCTGTCCTTGCACGCGAGCCAAGCTCCAGCTGAGAGCAGACGTTGTTGTTACTGACTGTGGGTGCCAGGGCTCTCCCTGCCCTCTCTTCCCCAGCGCATTAAATGGATCTTGTGTGTCTGTGCAGGGCCTTGATAACACCGCTGTGTGGGCACTGGGAGGCAGGGGACAGGATTTCTGCATAGTTGTGACTCATCTTTCTTGTTTCTTTGAAACGGGAAACTGTTGATCTGCATTCCACAGGAACCAGAGATACACAAGGGACTGATGGAGCCCGAGTTGCCCGGCAAGGAGGGAGAGCAGGTTAGTTCTGGTTCAGCGCGATCCAGCTTAAAGCCCTGTCTTACATATCTGAAGTGAGCTGGGCTTCTGAGTATGCTTCCTCCCTACACAATTCTGTGTTGCTGTGCACTTTACGAGCCCTTGTCGTGGATCTGAGCCTGTGCTGCAGAGACGCCAAAGTACAAATCCACAAACCCCACAAGTGTTCTTTCCCAAAACGCTCAAAAGACCAAAGGAGCAGACGGCTGTGGGTGGGCAGGAATACACAGAAACAGGCCATGTCACTTGGAGTGAGGAACAGTGATGTGGGTACAGCTGAAGCGGGGTGCTTTTCATTGCTTTGGGGAGCACAGTGAGGGTTTCCAGGCAGCAAGGCCGGCAGCCAGCGGTGTGCAAACAGCTCCTCTCGAGCACAGAGACGGGCTCCAGGAGCAGGGCTGCTGGTCAGCCACATCGTTGTGAGGAACAGCAGGGACCAAGGGTGACAAAACACTGTGTGATGGCTCTGCTAGGGATGCTGGAATGCCCTGAGTGGTACAGGGCTGATTTCTGATCTGCAGCAGCAAATCTAATCACTAGGGGAGACTGAGCCTCCCTAGGTGGTATCTTTTGCTGGGAATCCATCACCCTGTCACTGGCTTTTTGGGACCTAGGCTGCAGGGATCCATAGGACATGTGGTGAGAATTCCGTTCTCGATTTAATCAACTGATCTTTATAGTTTGAAAGTGCACTACCTTCGTTTGTAGATATTGAAATGCTGTAATGGATGAGGCAGTGCTTTTTTCCTGGACACTCAACTCGTGTTCCTGCTGCAGTAAACAAACACAAGGACAGCCTGGGTTTTTGCGGATGACGCCCAGACAGCAACAGATGAGGCTGTAGAGGGGGTGGAGTGACCTGGGCAGTTAGTGCACTGCCAGGTATAGGATCTGGGCATGTGAGCCCTGGCCAGTGATGCCCGCTCAGGGCTGTGTGCGAGCTCTCAGCCCATCCCAGCTTGGTCTCCCAGGGTGGCAGCAGCTCCTTTCCATGGCCAGATCCAGGTCAAGGGCAGTGGTGCAGGTGCTAGGCAATGATAGTGATGTTGGTAGTGGGGCAGTGATGGAGGTCCCTCCCAGTATAGCCCGGTCATTCATAGTCCCTGCCAGTGCTCCCCTAATGTCCTCCCAGTACATTCGAGTCATTCCCAGTCCCTCCCACTACAGCATGGTCATTCCCAGTCCCTCCCGGTACTCAACCAGTGCCCTCCCAGTACAGCCTAGATATTCCCAGTCCTTACAACTGCTCCCCCAGTGCCTTCCCAGTGCAGCCCAGATATTCCCAGTCCCTCATATTACTCCCTCAGTGCCCTCCCAGTATAGCTCGATCATTCCCAGTACCTCTCAGTGCCCTCCCAGTACAGCCTGGCTATTCCCAGATTCTCCCACTACAGCCCGGTCATTCCCAGTGCCTCCCAATACAGTCTGTTCATTCCCAGTGCCTGCCACTACAGCTCGTTCATTCCCAGTCCCTCCCAGGGCTCGCCCAGTACCCTCCCACTACAGCCCGGTCATTTCCAGTCCCTCCCAGTACAGTCCGGTCATTCCCAGTACCTCCCAGTACAGCCTGTTCATTCCCAGTCATTCCCACTGCTCCCCCAGTGCCCTCCTAGTACAGCCCGGTCATTCCCAGTCCCTCCCAATACAACCCGGTCATTCCCAGTACCTCCCACTACAGCCCGTTCATTCCCAGTCCCTCCCAGTGCTCCACCAGTGCCCTCCCAGTACAGCCCCCTCATTCCCAGTGCCCTCCCAGTACAGCCCACTCATTCTCAGTCCCACCCAGTGCTCAACCAGTGCCCTCCCAGTACAACCCGCTCATTCCCAGTGCCCTCCCAGTACAGCCCACTCATTCCCAGTCCCTCCCAGTGCTGCCCCAGTGCCCTCCCAGTACAGCCCACTCAATCCCAGTCCCTCCCAGCACAGCCCAGTCATTCCCAGTCCTTCCCAATACATCCTGGTCATTCCCAGTTCCTCCCAGTAGAGCCTAGATATTCCCGGTCCCTCCCAGTGCTCCCCAAGGGCCCTTCCAGTACAGCCCGGTAATTCCCATTCCCACTCAGTGCTCCCCCAGTGCCCTCCTAGTACAGCCAGTCATTCCCAGTCCCTCCCAGTACCACCTGGTCATTCCCAGTCCCTCCCAGAACAGCTTGGTTATTCCCAGTCACTCCCAGTGCTCCCCCAGTGCCGTCCCAGTACAGCCCAGTTATTCCCAGTACCTCCCAGTACAGCCTGTTCATTCCCAGTCCCTGCCAGTGCTCCCCCAGTGCTTTCCCAGTACAGCCCACACATTCCCATTCCCTCCCAGTGCTCCCTCAGTGCCCTTCCAGTACAGCCAGGTAATTCGCAGTCCCTCCCAGTGCTACCCCAGTTCCCTCCCAGTACAGTCCACTATTCCCAGTCCCTCACAGCACAACCCAGTCATTCCCAGTCCTTCCCAGTACATCCTGGTCATACCCAGTTCTTCCCAGAACAGCCCAGTCATTCCCAGTCCCTCCCAGTGCTCCCGCAGTGCCCTCCCAGGATAGCCCATTTATTCCCTATCCCTCCCAGTACATACTGGTCATTCCCAGTCCCTCCCAGTAGAGCCCACACATTCCCAGTCCCTCCCAGTACAGCCCGGTCATACCCAGTCCCTCCCAGTGCTCCCGCACTGCCATCCCAGTACAGCCTTTTCATTCCCAGTCTCTCCCTGTGCTGCCCCAGTGCCATCCCAGTATAGCCCAGCCATTCCCAGTCACTCCCAGTGCACCACCAATGCTCTTGCAGTTCAGCCCAGTCATTCCCAGTCCTTCCCACTACAGCATGGTCATTCCCAGTCCCTCCCAGTACTCAATCAGTGCCCTCCCAGTACAGACCAGATATTCCCAGTCCTTACAACTGCTCCCCTAGTGCCTTCCCAGTGCAGACCAGATATTCCCAATCACTCACATTATTCCCTCAGTGCCCTCCCAGTATAGCCTGATCATTCCCAGTACCTCTCAGTGCCCTCCCTGTACAGCCCAGCTATTTCCAGTCCCTCCCACTACAGCCCGGTCATTCCCAGTGACTCCCAGTACAGGCTGTTCATTCCCAATCCTTCCCAGTGCTCCCCCAGTGCCCTCCTAGTACAGCCCGGTTATTCCCAGTCCCTCCCAGTACAGCTCGGTCATTCCCTGTCCCTCCCAGCATATCCTGGTCATTCCCAGTACCTCCCAGTACAGCCCGTTCATTCCCAGTCCCTCCCAGTGCTCCCCCAGTGCCCTCCCAGTACCGCCTGATAATTCCCAGTCCCTCCCAGTGCTCCCCCACTGCCCTCCCAGTAAAGCCCAGTCATTCCCAGTCCCTCCCATCACAGCCCAGTCATTCCCAGTCATTCCCTGTACATCCTGGTCATTCCCAGTTCCTCCCAGTACAGCCTAGATATTCCCAGTCCCTCCCAGTGCTCCCCAAGGGCCCTTCCAGTACAGCCCGGTAATTCCCATTCCCACCCAGTGCACCCCAGTGCCCTCCTAGTACAGCCAGTCATTCCTAATCCCTCCCAGTACCACCTGGTCATTCGCAGTCCCTCCCAGAACAGCTTGGTTATTCCCAGGCCCTCCAAGTGCTCCCGCAGTGTCCTCCCACTATAGCCCAGTCATTCCCAATGCCTCCCAGTACACCTAGGTCATTCCCAGTCCCTCCCAGTACAGCCCGGTCATTCCCAGTCCCTCCCAGTGCTCCCCAAGTGCTTTCCCAGTACAGCCCGGTCATTCCCAGTCCCTCCCAGTACTCAACCAGTGCCCTCCCAGTAAAGCCCAGATTTTCCCAGTCCTTTACAATTGCTCCACAGTGCCTTCCCAGTGCAGCCCAGATATTACAAGTCCCTCACATTACTCCCTCAGTGCCCTCCCAGTAGAGCCTGATCATTTCCAGTACCTCTCAGAGCCCTCCCAGTACAGCCCGGCTATTCCCAGTCCCTCCCGCTACAGCCCGGTCATTCCCAGTCCATCCCACTGCTCCCACAGTGCCCTTCCAGTACAGCCCACTCATTCCCAGTCCCTCCCAATGCTCTCCCAGTGCCCTCGCAGTACAGCCCAGACATTCCTAGACTCTCCCAGTGCTCCCACAGTGCCCTCCCAGTACAAACCTGTCATTCCCAGTCCCTCCCATTATTCCCCCAGTGCCCGCCCAGCAGAGCCCGGTAATTCCCAGAGCTCCTGCAGTGCCCTCCCGGTATAGCCCAGTCATTCCCTATCCCTCCCAGTACATCCTGGTCATTCCCAGTCCTTCCCAGTATACCCCGGTCATTCCCAGTCCCTCCCAGTAGAGCCCACACATTCCCAGTCCCTCCCAGTACAGCCCGGTCATTCCCAGTCCCTCCCAGTGCTCCCGCACTGCCATCCCAGTTCAGCCTGTTCATTCCCAGTCCCTCCCAGTGCTCCCCCTTTGCCATCCCAGTACAGCCCAGTGATTCCCAGTCACTCCCAGTGCACAACCAATGCCCTCCCAGTACAGCCCAGTCATTCCCAGTCCCTCTCTGTACAGCCCGGTCATTCCCAGTCCCTCCCAGTGCTACCCAAGTGCCCTCCAAGTATAGCCTATTCATTCATAATCCCTGCCAGTGCTCCCCTAATGCCCTCCCGGTACATTCCAGTCATTCCCAGTCCCTCCCACTACAGCATGGTCATTCCCAGTCCCTCCCGGTACTCAACCAGTGCCCTCCCAATACAGCCCAGATATTCCCAGTCCTTACAACTGCTCCCCCAGTGCCTTCCCAGTGCAGCCCAGATATTCCCAGTCCCTCATATTACTCCCTCAGTGCCCTCCCAGTATAGCTTGATCATTCCCAGTACCTCTCAGTGCCCTCCCAGTACAGCCCGGCTATTCCCAGTCCCTCCCACTACAGCCCAGTCATTCCCAGTGCATCCCAGTACTGTATGTTCATTCCCAGTGCCTGCCACTACAGCTCGTTCATTCCCAGTCCCTCCCAGGGCTCCCCCAGTGCCCTCCCATTACAGCCCGGTCATTTCCAGTCCCTCCCAGTACAGCTCGGTCATACCGAGTCACTCCCAGTACAGTCTGTTCATTCCCAGTGCCTCCCAGTACAGCCCGTTCATTCCCAGTCACTCTCAGTCCTCCCCCAGTGCCTTCCCAGTACAGCCCGGTCATTTCCAGTCCCCCCCAGTACAGTCCGGTCATTCCCAGTACCTCCCAGTACAGCCCGTTCATTCCCAGTCACTCCCACTGCTCTCCCACTGCCCTCCCAGTACAGCCCAGTCATTCCCAGTCCCTCCCAGCACAGCCCAGTCATTCCCAGTCCTTCCCAGCACATCCTGGTCATTCCCAGTTCCTCCCAGTACAGCCTAGATATTCCCAGTCCCTCCCAGTGCTCCCCAAGGGCCCTTCCAGTACAGCCCGGTAATTCCCAGTCCCACCCAGTGCTCCACCAGTGCCCTCCTAGTACAGCCAGTCATTCCCAGTCCCTCCCAGTACCACCTGGTCATTCCCAGTCCCTCCCAGAACAGCTTGGTTATTCCCAGGCCCTCCAAGTGCTCCCGCAGTGCCCTCCCAGTATAGCCCAGTCATTCCCAATCCCTCCCAGTACATCTAGGTCATTCCCAGTCCCTCCCGGTACAGCCCGGTCATTCCCAGTCCTTCCCAGTGCTCCCCAAGTGCCTCCCAGTACAGCCCGGTCATTCGCAGTCCCTCCCAGTGATCGCCAATAACCTCCCAGTACAGCCCGGTCATTCCCAGTCCCTCCCAGTGCTCACACAATGCCCTCCCAGTACAAACCTGTCATTTCCAGTCCTTCCCAGTGCTCCACCAGTGCCCGCCCAGTACATCCCGGTCATTCCGAGTCCCTCCCAGTGCTCCTGCAGTGCCTCCCAGTATAGCCCAGCCATTCTCTATCCCTCCCAGTACATCCCGGTCATTCCCAGTCCCTCCCAGTGCTCCCTCACTGCCATCCCAGTACAGCCTTGTCATACCCAGTTCCTACTAGTGCTCCCCCAGTGCCCTCCCAGTACAGCCCAGATATTCCCAGTCCTTACAACTGCTTCCCCAGTACCTTCCCAGTGCAGCCCAGATATTACCATTCCCTCACTTTACTACCTCAGTGCCCTCCCAGTATAGCCTGATCATTCCCAGTAACTCTCAGTTCCCTCCCAGTACAGCCCGGCTATTCCCAGTCCCTCCCACTACAGCCCGGTCATACCCACCCCATCCCAGTGTTCCCACAGTGCCCTCCCAGTACAGCCCACTCATTCCCAGTCCCTCCCAGTGCTCCCCCAGTGCCCTCCCTGTACAGCCCAGTCATTCCCAGTCCCTCCCAGTACTCCCACAGTGTCCTCCCAGTACAAACCTGTCATTCCCAGTCCCTACCATTATTCCCCCAGTGCCCGCCCAGTACAGCCCGGTCATTCCCAGTCCCTACCAGTGCTCCTGCAGTGCCCTCCCAGTATAGCCCAGTCATTCCCTATCCCTCCCAGTACATCCCGGTCATTCCCAGTCCTTCCCAGTATAGCCCGGTCATTCCCAGTCCCTCCCAGTAGAGCCCACACATTCCCAGTCCCTCCCAGTACAGCCTGGTCATTCGCAGTCCCTCCCAGTGCTCCCGCACTGCCATCCCAGTACAGCCCGGTCATTCCCAGTCACTCCCAGTGCACCACCAATGCCCTCCCTATACAGCCCAGTCCTTCCCAGTCCCTCTCTCTACAGCCCGGTCATTCCCAGTCCTTCCCAGTGCACCCCCAGTGTTCTCCCAGTATAGCCCGGTCATTCATTGTCCCTGCCAGTGCTCCCCTAGTGCCCTCCCACTACATTCCAGTCATTTCCAGTTCCACCCAGTACAGCCCGCTCATTCCCAGTGCCCTCGCAGTACTCCACCAGTGCCCCCCCAGTACAGCCCCGATATTCCCAGTCCTTACAACTGCTCCCCCAGTGCCTTCCCAGTGCAGCCCAGATATTCCCAGTCCCTCAGTGCCCTCTCAGTATAGCCTGTTCATTCCCAGTACCTCTCAGTGCCCTCCCAGTACATCCCGGCTATTCCCAGTCCCTCCCACAACAGCCCGGTCATTCACAGTGCCTCCCAGTACAGTCCGTTCATTCCCAGTGCCTCCCAGTACAGCCCATTCATTCCCAGTCAATCCCAGGGCTCCCCCAGTGCCCTCCCACTACAGCCTGGTTATTCCCAGTCCCTCCCAGTATAGGCTGGTCATTCCCAGTCCCTCCCAGGGCTCCCCCATTGCCCTCCCAGTACAGCCCGGTCATTCCCATTCCCTCCCAGTACAGCCCGGTCATTCCCAGTCCCTCCCAGTACAGTCTGTTTATTCCCAGTGCCTCCCAGTACAGCCCGTTCATTCCCAGTCACTCTCAGTGCTCCTCCAGTGCCTTCCCAGTACAGCCCGGTCATTCCCAGTCTCTCCCAGTACAGCCCGTTCATTCCCAGTCACTCCCAGTTCTCCCCCAGTGCCCTCCCAGTACAGTCCGGTCATTTCCAGTCCCTCCCAGTTCAGCCCGTTCATTCCCAGTCACTCCCACTTCTCCCCCAGTGCCCTCCCAATACAGCCCGGTCATTCCCAATCCCTCCCAGTAAGGCCCGTTCATTCCCAGTGCCTCCCAGTGCTCCCACAGTGCCCTCCCAGTACAGCCCGCTCATTCCCAGTCCCTCCCAGTACAGCCCGGTCATTCCCATTTCCTCCCAGTGCTCCCCCAGTGCCCTCTCAGTACAGCCTGGTCATTCCCAGTCCCTCCCTGTACAGCTCGGTCATTCCCAGTCCCTCCAAGTGCTCCCACATTGCCCTTTCAGTACAACCCTGTCATTCCCAGTCCCTCCCATTATTCCCCCAGTGCCCACCCAGTACAGCCCAGGCATTCCCAGTCCGTCCCAGTAGATCAAACATATTCCCAGTCCCTCCCAGTACAGCCAAGTCATTCCCAGTCTCTCCCAGTGCTCCCTCAGTGCCCTCCCAGTACAACCCGTTCATTCCCATTCCCTCCCAGTGCTCCACCAGTGACCTCCCAGTACAGCCCCGTCATTTCCAGTCCATCCCAGTGCAGCCCGGTCATTCCCTGTCCCTCCCAGTGCTCCCCCAGGGCTCTCCCAGTACAGCCCAGTACAGGGACACTGGGGACACTGTTGAGACTGGGGACAATGGGACAAGGAGGACAATGAGGTACAATGAGGGACGGGGACACTGGGGACACTGGAAGCACTGGGACAGGGAAGCTGGGGACAGTGGGGATGGGGAACACTGGGGACACCGGGGACAGTGGAGACATTGGGGGACAATGGGGACAGTGGGGACAGTGGGGGCAGTGGGGACAATGGGGACAATGGGGACAGTGGGGAGACTGGGGATACTGGGGACACTGGGGACAGTGGGGGCAGGGGGACCCTGGGGATACTGGGGACATTGGGGGCACTAGGAGCACTGGGACGGGGCACTGGGGACACTGGAAGCACTGGGGACACTGGGACAGGGACATTGGGGACAATGGGGACAGTGGGGATAGGGGGACAATGGGGTCACTGGGAGCACGGGGGACACTGGGGACACTGGGGACAGGGAAACTGGTAGCACTGGGGATACTGGGACAATGGGGAAAAGGAGGGGACAGTAGGGACAGTAGGAATACTGGGAGCACTGGGGACACTGGGGACAGTGGGGACACTAGGGGACATTGGGGACAATAGAGACAATGGGGACAGTACGAGCACTGGGACAGGGACACTGGGGGATACTGGAGGACACTGGTGCCATTGGGGGATACTGGGAAGTGATAATGGGAATACTGGGGGACATTGGTGACATTGGGGGATAATGGGAGGGGATACTGGGAGGGGATACTGGGGATACTGGGGGACACCGGGGGACACAGGGAGGGGACACTGGTGATATTGGGGCATACTGGGAGGGCATACTGGGGACACTGGGCGATACTGGGATGAGATACTGGGGACATTCGGGGATACTGGGGACATTGGGGAATACTGGGAGAGGATATTGGTTATACTGGGGGACACTGGGGGATACTGGGAGGGGATACTGGTTATACTGGGGGACACAGGAAAGGGAGAGTGGGGACACTGGGGGATACTGGGAGGGGGTGCTGGTGATATTGGGGGATACTGGGGACACTGGGAGATACTGGGAAGTGATACTGGGGGATACTAGGAGGGGATACTGGTGATACTGGGGGTACTGGGAGGGGATACTGGTGATACTGGGCGACACTAGGGACACTGGGAGGGGATACTGGGAAGTGATACTGGGGATACTGGGGACACTGGGGGATACTGGGACGGGATAGTGGTGATACTGGTGATACTGGGCCATACTGGGAGGGCTTACTCGTGACACTGGTTTCCTAGCCATGAGCCCATTGGCTGCCGCCCTCCCCGCCGCCCTCCTGCTACTGGTCCTGCCGCCAGGTACTGGGAGAGACTGGGAGGGACTGGGAGGGCCCCAGGACCCACTTAACAGGGGCTCGAACCCCGTTATTAGCGCTAATAACGGCTCAAAACCTCATTATTAGCCCTAATAATTGATCCTGATTACATTATTAGCCCTAATTAACAACCCAAATCCCATTATTAGAGCTAATTAATGCCTTAAATCCCATTATAAGCCCTAATAAGCCCCTCAAACCCCGTTATTATCACTAGTAAACCCCTCAAACTCTGTTATTAGCGCTAATAAATGCCTCAAATCTCATTATTAACACTAATAACCGCCTCAAATCTCATTATTAGTGCTAATAAATCCCTCAAACGCCGTTATTAGCGCTAATTAACACCTCAAACTCATTATTATCACTAATAAGCCCCTCAAGTTCCGTTATTAGGGCTAATAAATGCCTCAAATCCTGTTATTAGTGCTAATAAACGCCTCAAATTCCATTATCAAGGCTAATGAATGCCCCAAATCGCATTATTAGCACTAATAAATGCCCTAAATATCATTATTAGCCCTAATTAACACTTCAAACTCCATTATTAGCGCTAATTAATGCCTCAAATTTCATTGGTACAGCTAATAAATGCCCTAAACTCTTTTATTAGCCCTAATAAATACCTCAAATACCAATATTGACTCTAATAAGTGCCCTAAATCCCATTATTAGCACCAATAAACCCCTCAAACACCATTATTAGCCCTAATAAATCTCCTAAATCCCATTACTAGCGCTAATAAACGCCCTAAAACCAATTATTAGTGCTAATAAATGCCCTAAATCCCATTACTAGTGCTAATAAATGCCCCAAATCCCATTATTAGCCCTAATAAACACCCTAAATCCCATTATTACCCTAATAAATGCCCCATATCCCATTATTAGCCCTAATAAGCACCCTAATTCCCATTATTAGCCCTAATAAATGCCCTAAACATCTTTATTAGTGCTAATAAACACCCTAAGTCCCATTATTAGCCCTAATAAATGCCCTAAACTCCATTATTAGCGCTAATAAACACCCTAAATCCCATTATTACTGCTAACAAACACCCAAATCCCATTATTTGCGCTAATAAATGCCCTAAACTCCATTATTAATGCTAATAAACACCCCAAATGCTATTATTAGTGCTAATAACCCCCTCAAACTGCGTTATTAGCCCTAATAAATGCCTCAAATCTCACCATTAGCCCTAATAATCACCCCCGAACCCCCTTATTTTGTCTCGTCTCCAGGCAGCGGCGGGGGCCCCTGGGCAGCCTGGATGCCTCCGTCAATCTCGGGGCTCTCAGGGGGCTGCGTCTCCTCCCCCTGCCGCTTCGGGTACCCCGAGGAGCTTCGCCCCAGTGCCATCCATGGGCTGTGGTATTTCGGGAGCCCGTACCCCAAGAATTACCCTCCGGTGGTGGCTCGGTCGCAGGCGGGTGCCGTCCACGAGAGCTTCGCGGGGCACGCAGAGCTTTCGGGGGACCCCGGGCTGCGGGATTGCTCGCTGCGACTCGGGCCCCTCAGCCCCGAGCTGGCTGGCAAGTACTATTTTCGGGAGGACCTGGGGGGCTACAACCAGTACAGCTTTGCTGAGCACGTCAACCTCAAGGTGCTGGGTGAGTGCATTTGGGGGGCTGGGAGACCACTTTGCGGGGAGATGGGGGGACCGGGAGCTCGTTTGGGGGGCTGAGAGGCAACTGGGGGAGCTGGGAGATGAGTTTGGGGGAGCTGGGGTGACTGGGAGCTCGTTTGGGGGGACTGACAGCCAATTGGGGGGGCTGGGAGATGAGTTTGGGGGGAGTTGGGGGGGACTGGGAGCTCGTTTGGGGGACTGAGAGCTCTTTTGGGGGGCTGAGAGCCAATTGAGGGGGCTGGGAGACCAGTTGGGGGGGACTGGGGGGACTGGGAGATCGTTTAGGGGGGATGAGAGCCAATTGAAGGGGCTGGGAGACCAGTCTGGGGGGAGCTGGGGGGGACTGGGAGGTCGTTTGGGGGACTGGGAACCAATTGAGGGGGCTGGGAGACCAGTTTGGGGGGAGCTGGGGGGACTGGGAGCTCATTTGAGGGGGCTGAGAGCTCATTCAGGGGGCTGAGAGCCAACTGGGCGGCGGCTGGGAGATCAGTTCTGGGGGAGTTGAGGGGATTGTGAAACCAGTTTGGGGGAGCTGGGAGACTATTTAGGGGGCTGGGAGACCAGTTTGGGGTGAGCTTGGGGAACTGGGAGACCAGTTTGAGGGGACTGGGAGCTCATTTGGGGGAACTGGGAGACCACTGAGGGGACTGGGAGACCAGTTTGAGGGAGGTGGGGCATTGGGACACCAGTTGGGGGGGCTGGGAGACTATCTGGGGGGCTGGGAGACCAGTTTGGGGGGCTTGGGGAGCTTGGAGACCAGTTAGGTGGGACTGGGAGACCAGTTAGGGGGGACTGGGAGCCCATCTAGGGGGGCTGGGAGACCAGTTTGGGGGGTTTGGAGAACTGGGATCCCAGTCTGGGGGGAGCTGGGGAGACTGGGAGCCCAGTTTGGGGGGCTGCGATCCCAGTTTTTGGGGTGGGAGGAGCTGGAACCCCAACTCCACTGAGGGTCCCCGATCTTGGGGTCTCCTGGAACCCCAAAACAAATGAGGGTCCCCAATCTTGATCTTCTGGGTCCCATCACCCCATCCTGGTCTCCTGGAATCCCAACTCCTCTGAGGGTCCTCAATATTGGGGTCTCCTGGAACCCCAACTCCATTGAGGGTCCCCAATCTTAGGGTCTCCTGGAACCCCAACTCCATTGAGGGTCCCCAATCCTGGGGTCTCCTGGAACCCCAACTACATTGAGGGTCCCCTATCTTGGGGTCTCCTGGAAACCAAACTCCACTGAGGGTCCCCAGTCCTGGTCTTCTGGGTCCCATCACCCCATCCTGGTCTCCTGGAACCCCAACTCCATTGAGGGTCCTCAATCTTGGGGCCTCCTGGAACCCCAAAACAGAATCACAAAATCACAGAATAACCAGGTTGGAAGAGACCCACCGGATCATCGAGTCCAACCATTCCCACCAATCCCTAAACCATGCCCCTAAGTACCTCACCCACCCGCACCTTAAACACCTCCAGGGACGGTGACTCAACCACCTCCCTGGGCAGACTGTTCCAATGCCTAACCACCCTCTCCGTGAAGAATCTTTTCCTGATGTCCAGCCTAAATCTCCCCTGGTGGAGCTTGAGGCCATTCCCTCTCATCCTGTCCCCTGTCACTTGGGAGAAGAGCCCAGCTCCCTGCTCTCCACAACCTCCCCTCACGTAGTTGTAGAGAGCAGTGAGGTCTCCCCTCAGCCTCCTCTTCTCCAGGTTAAACACCCCCAGCTCTCTCAGCCGCTCCTCATCAGGCCTGTTCTCCAGCCCCCTCACCAGCTTCGTTGCTCTTCTCTGGACTCGCTCCAGAGCCTCAACATGCTCCTTGTGGTGAGGGGCCCAGAACTGAACACAGGATTCGAGGAGCGGTCTCACCAGTACCGAGTTCAGAGGGAGAAGAACCTCCCTGGACCTGCTGGTCATGCCATTTCTGATCCAAGCCAAGATGCCACTGGCCTTCTTGGCCACCTGGGCCCCTGCTGGCTCATGTTCAGTCGCTTTCAACCAGCACCCTCAGGTCCTTCTCCTCCAGGCAGCTTTCCAGCCAGACTTCACCTAGTCTGGAGCTTCTCAGGGTTGTTGTGCCCCGTGTGCAGGACCCGGCATTTGGCCTTTTTAAACCTCACACCATTGGTCTCTGCCCAGTGTCCCTGCCCTGTGGTCCAGCCTGTTCAGATCACTTTGGAGCCTCCCGACCTCCAGCAGATCCACACTTCCACCCAGCTTAGTGTCATCCGCAAACTTGCTAAGGGTGCACTCGATGTCTTCATCCAGGTCATTGATAAAGACATTGAACAGGGCGGGACCCAGGACTGAGACCTGGGGAACCCCACTTGTCGCTGGCCTCCAGCTGGATTTAACTCCATTTCCCATCACTCTCTGGGCCCGGCCATCCAACCAGTTCTCCACCCAGGAGAGTGTGCGCCTGTCCAGGCCAGAGGTGACAGTTTCCGCAGCAGAATGCTATGAAAAACTGTATCAAAGGCTTTACTTAAGTCCAAGAAGACTACATCTACAGCCTTTCCCTCACCCAAGAGTCTAGTCACTTGGTCATAGAAGGAGATCAGGTTAGTTTGGCAAGACCTGCCCTTTGTGAACCCATGCTGACTGGGCCTGATCACCCCGTTCTCTTGCACCTGCTTCATGATAGCACTCAAGATCACCTGTTCCATGACATTCCCTGGTACTGAGGTCAGACGGACAGGCCTGGAGTTCCCCGGATCCTCCTTGTGCCCCTTCTTATAGATGGGCATTACATCAGCCAGCCTCCAGTCCAGTGGTACCTCCCCAGTCATCCAGGACCGCTGGAAGATGATGGAAAGGGGTTTGGCCAGCACATCCGCCAGATGGCACTGAATACAGAAGAATAGGAAAGAAAAATCTTTTAACAGAATCACAGAAACACTAGATTGTAAATGACCCACAGGATCCTCAAGTCCGACCATTCCTATCAATGACTAAACCGTGCCCCTCAGCACCTCATCCACCCATCCCTAAAGTACCTCCAGGGAAGGTGACTCAACCACCTGGTTCACTGCCCAATGACCCTTGCCACGAAAATTTCTTTCCTGATGTCCAGCCTGAACCTCCCCCGCTGGAGCTAAAGGCCATTCCCTCCTGTCCTGTCCCCTGTCACTTGGGAGCAGAGGCCAGCACCCTCCTCTCTACAACCTCCTTTCAGGTAGTTGGAGAGAGCAATCAGGTCTTCCCTCAACCTCCTCTTCTCCAGGCTGACAACCCCAGCTCCCTCAGCCGCTCCTCCTAAGACTTGTTCTCCAGCCACTTCAACAGCTTCATCACTCTTCTCTGGACCCGCTCCAGAGCCTCAACATCTTTCTTATTTTGAGGGGCCCAGAAATGAACACCGGATTCACAGAGCAGTATCACCACTACCAAGTACAGAGGGAGAAGAACCTCCCTGGACCTGCTGGTCACACCGTTTCTGATACAAGCCAAGGTGCCATTGGCTTTTTGTAACTCATTCCTTCCTTGCTGAGCCAGCTTATGGCTCAAGAGGGCAGAGGCACTCACAGGTTTTAGCTGCTTTATCCAGCGCTCCTATATTTTTCTGAAATACTTAATTTTGGTTTTTTTCCCAAAAATGTACCCCAATTAACTTCTGCAGTGAGATAGGGAAGAAGTTTCCAGTGGGAAGAGATTTCTCAGCCTTGGAAATGAACTTTCTACTCAGCAGGAGGAACACTCCTCTGCATTGAGCTCTGCCTTCTCCCATCTCTGCAACCCAACCGACTCGTCATACAATGTGCCAGCCCTGCGCCTGCTCTTGCAGAGCGATCACTGCTGCTGCCCCAGACAAACTCACACTCTGTAAAGCAAAACCCACAATTGGCTGCACAGCAAAACTCGGCTGCTGTCACATCTGCTCACGTGCCACACACACACTGGTGCATTCCTGAGAACAATGAGGGACAGGGGCGCCATTCAAAGAGTGCACGGCCAAACAAATCCCACTGCCTTGTCTGCAGTTTGTGTCCTACAACTGATGAAATCATGCCGCATTCCAAGAAGGGATCTAGAACTGTCATGACTAGAAATTCAGAAATAGCCAGGCCATTGTCCGAGCTCCGGCAATGCTTCTTTTCTGGCTGGGCAGTGTCCCTGCCCCCGAAACGTCCGTCACTCACACCAATTCAATTCTGCTGGAACAACTGGGCTCGTCTGCAGCGCAAATTCAATGCGACTAATGAAGACCCATGAACAGCTTCTGCAGTGCTGCTGCTTTGTGTCCTGCAGATGAGGAATACTGCAACACGACACTGAGGCTGAGAAGGTGCTCCCCTTCTCTCTTCCCAGTTTGGGAACTGCTTGTTACAGGGCAGGATCAGAACAGACACTCATTGTAAACTGAAACACATAAATTTAATCATAAAAAAAGGTTTGTGCACATTGCAGTAGTTCTCAATGACAGAGCACAATATCAGATCTAAAAATATGAAGCAAAACCTCTTTTTTTAGCTTTTAATGAGAATATTATCTATGTACCTTAATCAGTTTGGCCAAAGCCATCGGTGAAGAGGAGTCATCAACCTGTGGGGAGAAAATCAAACATAGAGTCAAGTTTTACTACACAAAGGCAGCCACAGAGAACCTCTGCTTTGCTCTGAAAGCCTGCACTGTATCCTCTGCGTGGGACTGGAAGAGGCATTTCCAGCCTGGTGTCAGTTGTATTTGCTCACAACAAAGCCCAAACCTCTGGCCGCATAAGAGTGCTGCGAGATTAATAAGAAGAGGCTGAAATAAGCACACCAGCTTCAGATCAGCTCGTTGCTCCACAACAGCTCAGAGAGGGACGCCTGTCAAATGCTCACAGCAGTGTTGGAGTCAAAGGGGAGAGGCAGCTGCCAATTTTCAGCTAAAAATATTTTTAAAAATACTTTTATTTTACTTTAAAAAATCTGTTTGTTTACAGACATGGGATCAGTGTTTCAACACACGCTGGTGAACTAAGACGAAAAAGCACCAATGCAGCAAGAATTGCTCCTCTGTGGGGTTTGTTATCCTCTTCAAAAACAATCATGCAAAAGTAGTCTTGGAAAACAAAAGCTGAGTGATACAGTGTGCAAATGGCAAAAGACCACTCCAAACCATCTGAGTGGCCAGGAAAAAAAGAACAGCAGAAGCTGTACAGACAGACAGATGCAGACAGACAGACGCAGAGCATGGCACTGGCTTCAGCTGCGCAAACCTTGAACCTGCAAGACCTAAACAGAATCGTACATTCCCCATGTGACACAGAGCCATATAGGAAATATTTCTGGGTGAAATACAATGCATTGCCAGCCACAAATACCACAATTCACATGAGAAAGGTGCAAATGATGGCATTTCTCCATTTCTATGGTGCTGAATCCAATCTATTCTATTTAAACATATTCTGTGTTTTACTGGAAAATATATTAAGTTCATTCTTGGAGAATTCATACAAGGCTTCATTATTTAGAAATCAATGCGGAGAGAAGCGTGAGGCTGTGTTTTTTACATACTGATTTTGGTGTTCCACGTACTGGCTCCGTTTCACTTCTAGAAAGAAGAAAGAAAGAAAGGAGATCAGATCTTAAAATAAAGTGCCCGCTCGTACCAAACATAAAGCAGTGAATACCCATTATGAAACCTGAGCATCAAACATTATGTTCTGATGATCCAGTGATTGTTGAAATTCATTCACAGGCAGAAACTGTTCTCTCTTGGTGCATTCATTGCAACTAAATAACTAAACAAAGCCAAGTGCCATTTCTGGTTTTTCACTAATGGCTCTGACACTGACAGACTCAGAAGACAACAGTGCTGGAGGAAGCCCTCCAGTGTTTTCTCTCTGCTACATTAATATGGAAACCATGAAGTCTGTACGACAGCTTGTGTTCTCAAATCATCAACCATTACAAAGAGGCACCAGGCAGAGCCCTTTAGTTTCTAAGAAAGAGCAGCGGTGGTCTGGACACTTCCAGGTGCAAGTTTGCTATGTGAACAAAGCCACCTTTGATGCCAGCAGCGCCTCTTCTCGCATTTTAGGGCAGCACTGCAGGACCTGGAGAGAGACCATCCAACCAAATATCTCCCGGCTGTGTTGGAAAGGGGAGATGTGTCAGAAGGCTGGGAAACAGGACCATCCAAACCCTGCTGGTGTCGCTGAGGTAGAACCGGGCTCTGTGAATGCATCACTGACAGCAATAATCTGGTACTCAGTACTGAATATCTGTAACTGCAATCAACAACACAATTCCCTGTCCTCAGTAAATCTCAGGAATAAAGAATTAAAACCTGGAGCACAAATGTCAGCTTGGGGTAAAAAAATGCCAAGGAAGATAACCAGGAGAATTTGTCAAGGTGCTAAACTGCTCAGTGAATTTCAAGGTCGGACAGAATTCCCTATTCCTCCATCGTACTGGCACAAAAGGCAAAAGACTTAAGGACGCTGTTTCTTTTGTGTAAATCATATTGTGTTTAGGGAACCCACTGGAATGCCTTCGGAGTGAAACTTTGTGTTTGTGTTGTTCGCCAGCTGGCAGCCCTTGGTCTTTCCTCTACTCCCCTGCTTTGGAGTGTAGGAATACCTGCTGTAACCTACCCTCTCCTCCAAGAGAAGAAACAGCCAAACACAACAATCAGACTCTTCTGAGATGGGAACAAATAGCAAGGAGACACTCAAATGCCCTCCTGTCTGTACCATAAAAGCAAGAAAACCAAGACACATAATAAGGAACCTCTCCAGGCAGAGCAAACGGGATCTACCAATTAGGTCTCAGAACAACCAGTTCCAAGATCCAACCCAACACACCCAGCAAAAAGTCACCATTGATGGAGTTGGCACCCCATGCCCCAGCAGGACTAAAAATGTAAGTCTGCTTTGGGAGAGATCCATTAAAATCTACCACATAACAGCAACAATTAACCGCAGCTTTAACAAGAAAGACACAGTGTGAGCACCTCTGGAAACTCATCTCCACACAGAAAGGTAACAAGAACACCCCTCACAAAGAACCCAAAGCTGTAGGGAAACTCACG
Source organism: Clamator glandarius (assembly GCA_033459285.1). Taxonomy (NCBI): domain Eukaryota; kingdom Metazoa; phylum Chordata; class Aves; order Cuculiformes; family Cuculidae; genus Clamator; species Clamator glandarius. Next base: position 78,185 of record JAUNZM010000030.1, read on the forward strand.
GAACAGAGGGCTTGCTGGCAGCTTTAACTCCTCCAGCAGGGATTCTTCTAACAATGACCGATGAGTTCCTGGGAACAGGGGTGTTCTCATCTGTGTATTCTGAAAGCAACATAAATACAGAGAAAAAAATCAGCCAGGTGGTAGGAATGTCTGTTATTGTGCAATTCCAGAGCACGGCAGAGAACCCCTTTACTGACAGAGAAGCACAATTTGATGCCACCTCAGCTGAGTTCTATGAGCTTCAGGCAATCAACTGTCCCAGTTAAACACCATGAGTTCTTCCCATTCACATTTTGCAGAGCAGAGAGAATCAAACACAATCACTGATGTCGAGAGCCTCTAAAAGCCTTTAGGGAACGGTGTGGGCCTGAAGCTCTGCAGGATTTGCCTTGGCTTACACCAGCTTCATCTCAGCACGAGGAAAGCCTTTTGACAGTATTTACACAGAGCCCAAAGGAAACAACAGCCTGAGACTCTTGGACTTGAAACTGCTTTGGCTTGAAATGCAAAGCACATGCAGAAGAACGGTTTTTATGCTGCAATCACACGGGCTGGATGTGATGGACTATTTGAAAGCACCGTCAGCAGCCGTTCCCTGGGATCTGCCCCACAGTTTGGAATACTGAAAGCTCTGACCTTTGAACACTGAATCAGAAGGAGGGGCTGAAAACCAAAGGCACCGTCTCTTCAACCATGCTGTCGGGGTGCTCTTGCTCAGAGATCATACACATAACAGGAACATTTCACAATTTGTACCCTATTTTTCAGTACATTGTTCTTACAAGCAGGAACCTCTCTCAGATCAACACACCCTGCACAGAAGACACCAGGTCAGCACTGAAATGCACATTTCACTGTCATTTCCATATGACAGAGTGCTTCTTCAGAAAACTGAGAAATCATTGAGACGAAACCATTTCCTCCTCTTCCCCCTAAGGAATCGCACAGCAGCTGCCTATGCACTATAGAGAAGTTCCAAACTCTAGGAGAAAGGACGGTGACTGATAGGAAAAGGAGCAGGCGAGAGGACTCCCAACAATCAGAACAAGTTGGCCTCCTTCGCCCAAGATCCATTTGGTTTCCTAGGTCATCGCAACATCTCATCAGGTCTCCTGCAAAGACAAAGTTCTAAAGGACCAACACTTTACATCCACATGTAAGAATTCCAAATATCCCATGGAGGTAGAAATTCCTGGTCTAGTTTTTTCCTTTATCTTTAGAGCCAAAACCTTTTTTGAGCAATCCCTGTCGCCCAGCATCCACATCTTTTCCTATGCCTGCCCTGTGTGTAATGGAAAGATCTGGAGATCAGAAGAGTAACCAGGAAAGAACAGCTCTGCGAGGACACAGCACAAGTCACAGCTCCTGGTCATGGCCGAATCCCATCACCGCTTCCCACTGTACTTAATCCCCAGCACCACTTGCCCTCCCTCCCCAGGCTGACTCACACTGTCTGGGGGCGACCCACAAAGAGCAGAGAGCGGCTCCCACAGCTGTGGCTGCTGCGAGGCATCTGCAGTGCTGCCAGCCAAGGGTCCTTGAGCCCTGCACCCAACGCCCAACACATGGTCAGGGCCAGGCAGTGCCTGTTCTGTTCCTCTAACCCAGCAGACTTGGAGCTGTGGGGCTCTGCTCCTCTCTCTGCCACTGGGAGCTGCCTGCACCTTTCTCAGTGCATGAAAACCAAAGCATTTTGGCTGTGATTTGGCTGTTGCAATGCCCGGTGCCAGTTCCACTGGAACGGAAAGTCTGTCTACATGAAGGGTAGGTCAGGTCTGCTTCTGTACAGTCATTGCTCAGTTTTTAACCTCCATGGAAGGGCCGCCAGTACGTCACAGTGTTGTCAGCTCCTCTTTTCATGCCTCTGGATAAATTCTGCTGGGAAACCTCACGAGACCAGAGGCTTCCCCTTCTGGTTTAACTCTGCCAGCCTTGCCTGGTGCTCCCTCTCCCTGATCATATTTATTTCCTGAATGCTGCATTGCTGACTGCAGGGTTTGTACGGAGGCATCCTGGCCTGGCAGCTGAAGCTCCATTCCCATTTAGCTGCCTGCTCGTTTGCTCTGTGATCTGTAAGGATGGCCTTCAACTCCAGCCTCGACTGCTACTGCTTCTGACATTTAACTGTGCAACCTTTCCAGGGGGGAGGCGGAGGAGGCAGGGAGCAGCAGTGCGGTGGGGTCTATCCACACAGAGCATGGGGGCTCTTGCCACTTAGGAGTTGTCCTCATCTCTTTTCTCTTGGAGACATGAAGCAGATAGTCCCCAGAACAGACCTTCCTGGGTGCAGGAAGCCGGGAACATCCAGAGAACTCACAGAAAGAAGGGGAATTTGGTTCCGGCATCAGGGTGAGGTGAAGTGAAAGTGATGACTATCCTGGTGACCCGTGTCTAGGGATCTCTGGAGCTCTTGTTGTGTGTTCTGCTGGGAGAGCAGATAGGAATTACTAGAAGGGATGGAAAACCAGCCTGTTCATGCAAACAGATATACCTGAAGGCATTTATCAACTTCAACCTCCTGTAGCCTCCCACATGATTGTTCGACCACAGTTTCTGTTTCTCCTTCAAGGAATCAGCCCAGGGTCTGCAAAATGCATTTCTGCTTCCACGATGTGGTGCTCGATGCTGTACCTGCAGCAGTGGGACTTCTTGGCTGCTGCTGGATCTATTCCCATAGAAAGAAGCAGACAAACAGTCATAAAAGAAGAGCAACGGGCCCTAAAGAACAGAACCAGGAAGAAGTGAATAAGAAGGATTCACCACCTGAACCAGCATCAGGCGTTCCTCTGAGCCTGATGCTCTCCTCAAAAGAGAAATGCCCAGAGAACGAAAACACATCCTCCCACGGGAAGAGGGAGAAGGAACAACTCCACCTCCATTGAGAGCAATTCCCTGAAACGCACCAGGAGCCTGACCACATTCAGGTAAATGCTGCTCAGGTCGGTGCCCCGCAGGGAACTCCTGGGCATGCCCGGGCCAGCTGCATGCCAGCAGCAATCGACTAAGGCCAAGGGCAAGGTCCTACACCTGGGTCGGGGCAATCCCTGATTTCACTACAGGATGGGAGATGATGTGATTGAGAGCAGCCACGAAGAGAAGGACTTGGAGGTGCTAGCTGATGAGAAGCTCAACGTGAGCTGAAAATGTGTGCTCGCAGCCCAGAAAGCCAAAAGTGTCCTGGGCTGCATCAAGAGAAGTGCGGCCAAGGGAGGTGATTCTGTCCCTACCCTTTGCACAGGGGCTGGAACTAGATGGTATTTAAGGTCCCTTTCAACCCAAACTATTCTATGAATCTGTGGTTCCATGATTCCTTGGCCTTCTGCCTCTAGCCCTGTGCCCAAACAATGCATGGTGAGCCATGGCCTTGAGATCTAAGAGAATATTTCCCCTTAGCTTTTGGGAGCAGAAGCAACTAGAACTTCACAGGACGACCAGGGCGATTTCACAAAGGAGCTTCCTCAGGAGCTTTGGGCCCAAGTGGCTGCAGGTGAAGAGGACACCTATGGCAGCACCTACTGTCAAATGCATGTGGTGTTGAAGATGCAGCTCATGGAGATGAAAATTGCCAACACCTACCTGGCTGAAGGAAATGCTCATCTCCATAGCCAGATGGATTTGACAGATGAGGTTTGAGCTGAAAATGCTGACCTGAAAAGGAAACTCGTGCAGGTGGCAGAGGTGCTGGAAGAGGCAGAGCAGGACCTGAAAGAAAGGAAGCAACAACTGGAGAAATAGCATGAGGAGAAGAAGTTATCCCTCCAGAGGAAAACGGAAGGGAAGTGTTTACAGAGAGCTCAGACAGAAGAATGCAGGGAAGAGAAAGGAATCCTGCCAGTGCTTCAAGCCCAACTGAGTGAACTGAATGATTGCTTTCTGAAGCCTAATGAACAATGGCAGCAGCTCTTTCAGGAACTGGAACAGCTGGAAAGATCCAACCATGTAACTTCTAGGCTGCACCAGGATTACCTGGCAGCAGACAAGGAGTCCATCCTCATGGAGGTGATGAGAAAACAGCCAGCAAAGCTTCAAGCGTTCATAGCTCGATACAGCTATGATCCTTTCAGTGGTCCAAATGAGCAGCCAGAACTGGAGCTTCCTCTTGTTGCTGGACAATGTGTTTACATCTTTGGAGATGTGGATGAAGATGGTTGGTATGTGGGAGAGCTGACCGACGGCACCAGAGGATTCGTCTCCTCTAACCTTGTACAAGAGGTGTCCAACGATGAATCACCTGATGACACAGGAGCCTCTCCAGGAACAAGTGACTGGGAGTAGGACACAGCAAAGAAAACTCTGTGAAAGAAAGGAGGTTTTAGACAAAAGCATCATAAAAGCCCAGCCCCTCAAATACTCTGTATGGTGATTAAGAAAGATACATCACAATCTGCTTTCTTATCATCAACCGGATCTGCAGTCACTGGCAACTTGTGGATGAAGTCTCCTAGACATTGCTGCAAGGGACCTAGCTTTTATATCATTGAATTAACAAATTACATCATTCCAAAATGCCGAGCCTGGCCCCAGCTGCCTGGCAGGAGCTCCTAGAAGGCTGCCCATCACAAACAACTCCTTCTTCAGCTGGTGAGTTTGTCACACAATGCCCTCCACCACCACCCCAGGCAAGAATATCATACTCTCCTTGCTCAGGAGCAGAGAGGACACAACCTGGAGAGAGGACTCAGCCTGGTGGTGGGAGACAGTGGGTCCTGCCCATCCTAAGCCGCACAGAAAACACAGGAGGCTGAGAACAGCCGGGTCTTTCTTTGCTACAGATCCTCTGCACGGTATTATAAGGCCACAGGGGAAAAAAATGTTTATAATAAAAAGCCCCACTACCTCCTTGCCTTTTGGAGAGGCCTCTGCATGGAAGAAGCCCACATTCAGAATAAGCTGAAGAATACTATACAGGAGCATTTACACTTTTGATAAACAGACACATGGACCCAGTTGCATCCCATCATGTGCGCAGGACCAAGACTTATGCTCGAGGAGACAATGGACACCCTGCAACAGCCTCCCCTGCCCCTTGCCAAGGGGATCAAGCTGCTAGGACATGCAGGGGGCAATGCCACGCGGTGCTGCCAGACCAGGGCTATTATTGCGGCTCCGGCACCCACAGCTGGGCAAGGACACGTCTGTGCCCCATGGGGCAGCATTGCACACCGCGACAGTGACGCCTACCAGCCCCTAACCCTCCCTGAGCCCCATGGAGCCATCCCTGGGGACAACGAGGGCTTGCGTTCATTCTCCAGCTAGGGGAAAATGAAGAGTTGGCTTTTTCCTTCCTCACAGGGCCTCGGGCAAGCACATCTGTGCCCCTGGAAAAGCCTGTTCAGCAAACTCCTTGGAGGATGCGCTGGGAAGCACAGACATCTCAAGCACCACAGGTCGGTCCCTGCTGTGCCTGTGTCCCTAGAACCTGCTCCCCTGGGCTCAGGGCCGGCTCCCCCCTCAGCCCGGCTCTTCCTGCACCCCGCTGGATCCCCAAAGCACAGTGACAGACTGAGACCCTCCCCCCAAAGCACAGTGACAGATTGGGACCCTCTCCCCAAAGCACAGTGACAGATTGGGACCCTCTTCACAAAGCACAGTAACAGATTGGGACCGTCTCCCCAAAGCATAGTGACAGATTGAGACCCTCTCCCCAAAGCACAGTGACACATTGAGACCTTCTCCCCAAAGCACAGTGACAGATTGAGACCCTCTCCCCTTAGCACAGTGACAGATTGAGACCCTCTCCCCGTAGCACAGTGACACATTTAGACCCATTCCCCAAAGCACAGTGACAAATCAAGACCCTCTCGCCAAAGCACAGTGACAGATTTAGACTCTCTCCCGAAAGCACAGTGACAGACTGAGACCCTCTCCCCAAAGCACAGTGATAAAATTGAGACCCTGTCCCCAAAGTACAGTGACAGATTGAGACCCTTTTCCCAAAGCACAGTGACAGATTGAGACCCTCTCCATAAAAGAATAGTGACATATTGAGACCCTGTCCCCAAAGCAAAGTTGCAGACTGAGACTCTCGCCCCAAAGTTCAATGACAGATTGAGACCCTCTCCCAAAACCACAGTGACAGATTCGGACCCTCTCCACAAAGCAGAGTGACAGACTGAGACCCTCTCCCCAAAGAACAGTGACAGATTGAGACCCTTTCCCCAAAGCACAGTGACAGATTTATACCCACTCCCCAAAGCACAGTGACAGACTGAGACCCTCTCCCCAAAGCACAGTGACCGATTGAGACCGTCTCCCCATAGCACAGTGACAGATTGAGACCCTCTCCCCATAACACAGTGACAGACTGAGACCCTCTCCCCCTAGCACAGTGACACATTTAGACCCATTCCCCAAAGCACAGTAACAAATTAAGACCCTTTTCTCAAAGCAGAGTGACAGATTTAGACCCTCTCCCAAAAGCTCAATGACAGATTGACACCCTCTCTGCAATGCACAGTGACAGATTGAGACCCTCTCCCCAAAGCACAGAGACAGATTGAGACTCTCTCCAAAAGAACAGTGACAGATTGAGACCCTCTCCCCATAGCACAGTGACAGACTGAGACCAGACTGAGACCCTCCCCCCATAGCACAGTGACACATTTAGACCCATTCCCCAAAGCACATTCACAAATCAAGACCCTCTCCCCAAAGCACAGTGACAGATTTAGACTCTCTCCCGAAAGCACAGTGACAGACTGAGACACTCTCCCCAAAGCACAGTGATAAAATTGAGACCCTGTCCCCAAAGTACAGTGACAGATTGAGACCCTTTTCCCAAAGCACAGTGACAGATTGAGACCCTCTCTGCAAAGAATAATCACATATTGAGACCCTGTCCCCAAAGCACAGTGAGAGATTGAGACTATCTCCCCAAAGTTCAATGACAGATTGAGACCCTCTCCCCAAAGCACAGTGACAGATTGAGACCCTCTCCCCAAAGCACAGTGACAGATTGAGACTCTCTCCCAAAAGCACAGTGACAGATTGAGACTCTCTCCCGAAAGCACAGTGACAGATTGAGACTCTGTCCCCAAAGCACAGTGACAGATTGAGACCCTCTCTCCAAAGTTCAATGACAGATTGGGACCCTTTCCCAGAACCACAGTGACAGATTGAGACTCTGTCCCCAAAGCACAGTGACAGATCGAGACCCTCTCTCCAAAGCTCAATGACAGATTGAGACCCTCTCCCAAAACCACAGTGACAGACTGAGACCCTCTCCCCAAAGCACAGTGAAAGATTAAGACCTTCACCCCAAAGCACACTGACAGCTTGCGACCCTGTCCCCAAAGCACAGTGACAGACTGAGACCCTCTGCCCAAAGCACAGTGACAGACTGAGACATTCTCCCCATAACACAGTGAAAGATTTAGACCCATTCCCCGAAGCACAGTGAACAAATTAAGACCCTTTTCTCAAAGCACAGTGACAGATTGAGACCCTCCGCCCAAAGCTCATTGACAGATTGAGAACCTCTGCAAAAACCACACTGACAGCTTGAGACCCACTACTGAAAGGACAGTGACAGATTGAGACCCTTTTCTCAAAGCACAGTGACAGACAGAGACCCTCTCCCCAAAGCACAGTGACAGACTGAGACCCTCTCCCCAAAGCACAGTGACAGATTAAGACCCTCTCCCAAAAGCACAGTGACAGATTGAGACCATTTTCCCAAAGCACAGTGACAGACTGAGACCCTCTCCAAAAAGCACAGTGACCGCTTGAGACCTTCTCCACAAAGCACAGTGACAGATTGGGACCCTCTCCCCATAACACAGTGACAGATTGAGACCCTCTCCCCAAAGCACAGTTACAGACTGAGACCCTCTCCCCAAAGCACACTGACAGATTGAGAATCTCTCCACAAAGCACAGTGACAGACTGAGACCCTCTCCCCAAAGCACAGTGACAGACTGAGACCCTCTCCGCAAAGCACAGTGACAGACTGAGACCCTCTCCACAAACCTCAATGACAGATTGAGAACCTTTCCCAAAACCACAGTGACAGATTGAGACCCTATCCCCAAAGCACAGTGACAGATTGAGACCGTCTCCCCAAAGCTCAATGACAGATTGAGACCCTCTCCCAAAACCACAGTGACAGATTGAGACCCTCTCCCCAAAGCACAGTAAAAGATTGAGACCCTCTCCCCAAAGCTCAATGACAGATTGAGACCCTTTCCCAAAACCACAGTGTCAGATTGAGACCCTGTCCCCAAAGCACAGTGAAAGATTAAGACCCTCTCCCCAAAGGACAGTGACAGTTTGGGACCCTGTCCCCAAAGCACAGTGACAGATTGAGACAGTCTCCCAAAAGCAGAGTGACAGATTAGACCCATTCCCCAAAGTACAGTGAAAGGTTGAGAACCTTTTCCCAAAGCACATTGACAGATTGAGACCCTCTCCCCAAAGCACAGTGACAGATTGCGACCCTGTCCCCAAAGCACCATGACAGATTGAGACCCACTGCCAAAAGCACAGTGACAGATAGGGACCCTCTCCCCAAAGCACAGTGACAGATTGAGACCTCTCCCCAAAGCACAGTGACAGATTTGGACCCTCTCCTGAAAGCTCAATGAGAGATTGAGACCCTCTCCCCAAAGCACAGTGACAGACTGAGACCCTCTCCAGAAAGCACAGTGACAGACTGAGACCCTGTCCCCAAAGCACAGTGACAGATTGAGAACCTCTCCCCAAAGCACAGAGACAGATTAGACCAACTCCCCAAAGTACAGTGAAAGGTTGAGAACCTTTTCCCAAAGCACAGAGACAGATTGAGATTCCCTCCCCAAAGCACAGTGACAGATTGAGACCCTCTCCCCATAGCACAATGACAGATTTAGACCCATTCCCCAAAGCACAGTGACAAATTAAGACCCTCTCCCCAATGCACAGTGACAGACTGAAACCCTCTCCAGAAAGCACAGTGGCAGATTGAGACCCTTTTCACAAAGCACAGTGACAGATTGAGACTCTCTCCCCATAGCACAGTCACAGATTGAGACCCTCTCCCCAAAACAAAGTGACAGACTGAGACCCTCTCCAGAAAGCGCAGTGGCAGATTGAGACCCTTTTCCCAAAGCACAGTGACAGATTGAGACCCACTGCCAAAAGCACAGTGACAGATTGAGACCTCTGCCCAAAGCACAGTGACTGATTGGGACCCTCTCCCGAAAGCTCAATGACAGATTGAGACCCTCTCCCCAAAGCACAGTGACAGATTGAGACCCTCTCCAGAAAGCACAGTGACAGACTGAGAACCTCTCCCCAAAGTACAGTGACAGATTGAGACCCTGTCCCCAAAGCACAGTGACAGCTTGAGACTCTCTCCCCAAAGCACAGTGACACCTTGAGACCGTCTCCCCAAAGCACAGTGACAGATTGAGACCCTCTCCCCAAAGCACAGTGACAGATTGAGACCCTCTCCCCAAAGCACAGTGACAGATTGAGACCCTCTCCCCAAAGCACAGAGACAGATTAGAACCACTCCCCAAAGTACAGTGAAAGGTTGAGAACCTTTTCCCAAAGCACAGTGACAGACTGAGACTCTCTCCCAAAAGCACAGTGACAGATTGAGACCCTCTCCCCAAAACTAAGTGACAGACTGAGACCCTCTCCAGAAAGCACAGTGAGAGATTCAGACCCTGTCCCCAAAGCACAGTGACAGATTGAGAACCTCTCCCCAAAGCACAGTGACAGATTGAGACCCTCTCCCCAAAGCACAGCGACAGATTGAGAACCTCTCCCCAAAGCACAGTGACAGATTGCGAACCTCTCCTCAAAGCACAGTGACAGATTGAGACCGTCTCCCCAAAGCACAGTGACAGATTGAGACCCTCTCACCATAGCACAGTGACAGATTTAGACCCTCTCCACATAGAACAGTGGCAGATTGAGACCCTTTTCCCAAAGCACAATGACAGATTGAGACCCACTGCCAAAAGCACAGTGACATATTGAGACCTCTCCCCAAAGCACAGTGACAGATTTGGACCCTCTCCCGAAAGCTCAATGAGAGATTGAGACCCTCTCCCCAAAGCACAGTTACAGACTGAGACCCTCTCCAGAAAGCACAGTGACAGACTGAGACCCTGTCCCCAAAGCACAGTGACAGATTGAGACCCTCTCCCCAAAGCACAGAGACAGATTAGACCCACTCCCCAAAGTACAGTGAAAGGTTGAGAACCTTTTCCCAAAGCACAGTTACAGACTGAGACTCCCTCCCAAAAGCACAGTGACAGATTGAGACCCTCTCCCCATAGCACAGTGACAGATTGAGACCCTCTCCCCATAGCACAGTGACAGATTGAGACCCTCTCCCCATAGCACATTGACAGATTTAGACCCATTCCCCAAAGCACAGTGACAAATTAAGACCCTCTCCCCAATGCACAGTGACAGACTGAAACCCTCTCCAGAAAGCACAGTGGCAGATTGAGACCCTTTTCCCAAAGCACAGTGACAGATTGAGACTCTCTCCCAAAAGCACAGTGACAGATTGAGACCCTCTCCCCATAGCACAGTGACAGATTGTGACCCTCTCCCCAAAACAAAGTGACAGACTGAGACCCTCTCCAGAAAGCGCAGTGGCAGATTGAGACCGTTTTCCCAAAGCACAGTGACTGATTGGGACCCTCTCCCGAAAGCTCAATGACAGATTGAGACCCTCTCCCCAAAGCACAGTTACAGACTAAGACCCTCTCCAGAAAGCACAGTGACAGACTGAGACCCTCTCCCCAAAGCACAGTGACAGACTGAGAACCTCTCCCCAAAGTACAGTGACAAATTGAGACCCTGTCCCCAAAGCACAATGACAGCTTATTACTCTCTGCCCAAAGCACAGTGACAGATTGTGACCGTCTCCCCAAAGCATAGTGCCAGATTGACACCCTCTCCTAAAAGCAGAGTGACAGAGTAGACCCACTCCCCAAAATACAGTGAAAGGTTGAGAACTTTTTCCCAAAGCACAGTGACAGATTGAGACCCTCTCCCCATAGCACAGTGACAGATTTAGACCCTCTCCCCAAAGCACAGTGGCAGATTGAGAAGCTCTCCCCAAAGCACAGTGACAGATTGCGACCCTCTCCCCAAAGCACAGTGAAAGCTTGAGACTCTCTCCCCAAAGCACAGTGACACCTTGAGACCGTCTCCCCAAAGCACAGTGACAGATTGAGACCCTCTCCCCAAAGCACAGAGACAGATTAGACCCACTCCCCAAAGTACAGTGAAAGGTTGAGAACCTTTTCCCAAAGCACAGTGACAGATTGAGACTCTCTCCCAAAAGCACAGTGACAGATTGAAATCCTCTCCCCATAGCACAGTGACAGATTGAGACCCTCTCCCCATAGCACAGTGACAGATTTAGACCCATTCCCCAAAGCACAGTGACAAATTAAGACCCTCTCCCCAATGCACAGTGACAGACTGAGACCCTCTCCAGAAAGCACAGTGGCAGATTGAGACCCTTTTCCCAAAGCACAGTGACAGATTGAGACCCTCTCCCCTAAGCAGAGTGAAAGATTGAGATCATTTTCCAAAAGCACAGTGACAGATTAAGACCGTCTCCCCAAAGCACAGTGACAGATTGAGACCCTCTCCCCAAAGCACAGTGACAGATTGAGACCCTCTCCCCAAAGCACAGTGACAGATTGAGACCCTCTCCAGAAAGCACAGTGACAGACTGAGAACCTCTCCCCAAAGTACAGTGACAGATTGAGACCCTGTCCCCAAAGCACAGTGACAGCTTGAGACTCTCTCCCCAAAGCACAGTGACACCTTGAGACCGTCTCCCCAAAGCACAGTGACAGATTGAGACCCTCTCCCCAAAGCACAGTGACAGATTGAGACCCTCTCCCCAAAGCACAGAGACAGATTAGAACCACTCCCCAAAGTACAGTGAAAGGTTGAGAACCTTTTCCCAAAGCACAGTGACAGACTGAGACTCTCTCCCAAAAGCACAGTGACAGATTGAGACCCTCTCCCCAAAACTAAGTGACAGACTGAGACCCTCTCCAGAAAGCACAGTGAGAGATTCAGACCCTGTCCCCAAAGCACAGTGACAGATTGAGAACCTCTCCCCAAAGCACAGTGACAGATTGAGACCCTCTCCCCAAAGCACAGCGACAGATTGAGAACCTCTCCCCAAAGCACAGTGACAGATTGCGAACCTCTCCTCAAAGCACAGTGACAGATTGAGACCGTCTCCCCAAAGCACAGTGACAGATTGAGACCCTCTCACCATAGCACAGTGACAGATTTAGACCCTCTCCACATAGAACAGTGGCAGATTGAGACCCTTTTCCCAAAGCACAATGACAGATTGAGACCCACTGCCAAAAGCACAGTGACATATTGAGACCTCTCCCCAAAGCACAGTGACAGATTTGGACCCTCTCCCGAAAGCTCAATGAGAGATTGAGACCCTCTCCCCAAAGCACAGTTACAGACTGAGACCCTCTCCAGAAAGCACAGTGACAGACTGAGACCCTGTCCCCAAAGCACAGTGACAGATTGAGACCCTCTCCCCAAAGCACAGAGACAGATTAGACCCACTCCCCAAAGTACAGTGAAAGGTTGAGAACCTTTTCCCAAAGCACAGTTACAGACTGAGACTCCCTCCCAAAAGCACAGTGACAGATTGAGACCCTCTCCCCATAGCACAGTGACAGATTGAGACCCTCTCCCCATAGCACAGTGACAGATTGAGACCCTCTCCCCATAGCACATTGACAGATTTAGACCCATTCCCCAAAGCACAGTGACAAATTAAGACCCTCTCCCCAATGCACAGTGACAGACTGAAACCCTCTCCAGAAAGCACAGTGGCAGATTGAGACCCTTTTCCCAAAGCACAGTGACAGATTGAGACTCTCTCCCAAAAGCACAGTGACAGATTGAGACCCTCTCCCCATAGCACAGTGACAGATTGTGACCCTCTCCCCAAAACAAAGTGACAGACTGAGACCCTCTCCAGAAAGCGCAGTGGCAGATTGAGACCGTTTTCCCAAAGCACAGTGACTGATTGGGACCCTCTCCCGAAAGCTCAATGACAGATTGAGACCCTCTCCCCAAAGCACAGTTACAGACTAAGACCCTCTCCAGAAAGCACAGTGACAGACTGAGACCCTCTCCCCAAAGCACAGTGACAGACTGAGAACCTCTCCCCAAAGTACAGTGACAAATTGAGACCCTGTCCCCAAAGCACAATGACAGCTTATTACTCTCTGCCCAAAGCACAGTGACAGATTGTGACCGTCTCCCCAAAGCATAGTGCCAGATTGACACCCTCTCCTAAAAGCAGAGTGACAGAGTAGACCCACTCCCCAAAATACAGTGAAAGGTTGAGAACTTTTTCCCAAAGCACAGTGACAGATTGAGACCCTCTCCCCATAGCACAGTGACAGATTTAGACCCTCTCCCCAAAGCACAGTGGCAGATTGAGAAGCTCTCCCCAAAGCACAGTGACAGATTGCGACCCTCTCCCCAAAGCACAGTGAAAGCTTGAGACTCTCTCCCCAAAGCACAGTGACACCTTGAGACCGTCTCCCCAAAGCACAGTGACAGATTGAGACCCTCTCCCCAAAGCACAGAGACAGATTAGACCCACTCCCCAAAGTACAGTGAAAGGTTGAGAACCTTTTCCCAAAGCACAGTGACAGATTGAGACTCTCTCCCAAAAGCACAGTGACAGATTGAAATCCTCTCCCCATAGCACAGTGACAGATTGAGACCCTCTCCCCATAGCACAGTGACAGATTTAGACCCATTCCCCAAAGCACAGTGACAAATTAAGACCCTCTCCCCAATGCACAGTGACAGACTGAGACCCTCTCCAGAAAGCACAGTGGCAGATTGAGACCCTTTTCCCAAAGCACAGTGACAGATTGAGACCCTCTCCCCTAAGCAGAGTGAAAGATTGAGATCATTTTCCAAAAGCACAGTGACAGATTAAGACCGTCTCCCCAAAGCACAGTGACAGATTGAGACCCTCTCCCCAAAGCACAGTGACAGATTGAGACCCTCTCCCAGAAGCACAGTGACAGACTGAGACCCTGTCCTCAAAGCACAGTGACAATTAAGACCCTCTCCCAAAAGCAGAGTGACAGATTAGACCCAGTCCCCAAAGCACAGTGACAGACTGAGACCCCTTCCCCAAAGCACAGTGACAGCTTGAGACCCTCTCCCAATAGCACAGTGACAGCTTGATATACTCACCCCAAATACTGCTGGGAGCTGGTTCCTTCCTTCCAGGGCTGTTGGGAGCTGGTTCCCTCCATCAAGGCCTCTTGGGAGCTGGTTTCCTCCCTCCACGCCTGTTGGGAGCTGGTTCCCTCCCTCCAGGCCTTTTGGGAGCTGGTTCCCTCCCTCAAGGCCTGTTGGGAGCTGGTTCCCTCCCTCCAGGCCTGTTGGGAGCTGGTTTCCTCCCTCCAGGCCTGTTGGGAGCTGGTTCCCTCCCTCCAGGCCTGTTGGGAGCTGGTTCCCTCCCTCAAGGCCTATTGGGAGCTAGTTCCCTCCCTCAAGGCCTGTTGGGTGCTGGTTCCCTCCCTCAAGGCCTATTGGGAGCTGGTTCCCTCCCTCCAGGCCTTTTGGGAGCTGGTTTCCTCCCTCAAGGCCTGTTGGGAGCTGGTTCCCTCCCTCAAGGCCTGTTGGGAGCTGGTTCCCTCCCTCCAGGCATTTTGGGAGCTGGTTCCCTCCCTCAAGGCCTGCTGGGAGCTGGTTCCCTCCCTCAAGGCCTGTTGGGAGCTGGTTCCCTCCATCAAGGCCTGTTGGGAGCTGGTTCCCTCCCTCCAGGCCTGTTGGGAGCTGGTTCCCTCCCTCAAGGCCTGCTGGGAGCTGGTTCCCTCCCTCAAGGCCTGTTGGGAGCTGGTTCCCTCCATCAAAGCCTGTTGGGAGCTGGTTCCCTCCCTCCAGGCCTGTTGGGAGCTGGTTCCCTCCCTCAAGGCCTGTTGTGAGCTGGTTCCCTCCCTCCAGGCCTTTTGGGAGCTGGTTTCCTCCCTCAAGGCCTGTTGGGAGCTAGTTCCCTCCCTCAAGGCCTGTTGGGAGCTGGTTCCCTCCCTCCAGGCCTTTTGGGAGCTGGTTCCCTCTCTCAAGGCCTGTTGGGAGCTGGTTCCCTCCCTCAAGGCATGTTGGGAGCTGGAGTCTCTCACCCCAGCCTGGATGGGTTTCTGGTCACACTGCCATTTTCTCTATTAGCTGCCACAACAATGTTCCCCAGACTGACTCAGATCAGGGGAATGGGGTCATCTAATGGAAAACAGATGCTCACAAGTCAGGATTCCTGTCAGGATCAGGAAATTAAAGAATGTTTCCATTTGAAGAGCTCAGTCCTCTGGGAGCTCCTGTCTCCAGAATTCCAAACCCCACCATTTAAACAGAGGTCAGCCCTGATGTTTCTTTCTGCTCCTCTCTAACAGAGTTGCTCTGGTCTCTTTCTATGGTTGGGATTTAATCTCTGGTAGGGACCAAGCTCTTTTCCATCAAACCACTCACAAACCTGCCCCTTGCCCGCCTTCTGCTGGGGCCAAGGCAGAGGGATGAAGCCTCGTGCTCCAAGCAAGCCTGAAGCAAAGTTGAAGTGCTGAGGTATTCCCTGCTGAGCCCTGAGCCAGAGCACATTTATCAAAGCTGTGATGAGCTGTTCATGGACAGAAGGTTTTAGAAGAAGGCACAGTGTATGTGGCAGCTGGGATTCAGGGATGCCCTCAGCTTCGTGGCTGGATCGGTCCTGTCCTTGCACGCGAGCCAAGCTCCAGCTGAGAGCAGACGTTGTTGTTACTGACTGTGGGTGCCAGAGCTCTCCCTGCCCTCTCTTCCCCAGCGCATTAAATGGATCTTGTGTGTCTGTGCAGGGCCTTGATAACACCGCTGTGTGGGCACTGGGAGGCAGGGGACAGGATTTCTGCATAGTTGTGACTCATCTTTCTCGTTTCTTTGAAACGGGAAACTGTTGATCTGCATTCCACAGGAACCAGAGATACACAAGGGACTGATAGAGCCCGAGTTGCCCGGCAAGGAGGGAGAGCAGGTTAGTTCTGGTTCAGCGTGATCCAGCTTAAAGCCCTGTCTTACATATCTGAAGTGAGCTGGACTTCTGAGTATGCTTCCTCCCTACACAATTCTGTGTTGCTGTGCACTTTACGAGCTCTTGTCGTGGATCTGAGCCTGTGCTGCAGAGACGCCAAAGTACAAATCCACAAACCCCCCAAGTGTTCTTTCCCAAAACGCTCAAAAGACCAAAGGAGCAGACGGCTGTGGGTGGGCAGGAATACACAGAAACAGGCCGTGTCACTTGGAGTGAGGAACAGTGATGTGGGTACCGCTGGAGCGGGGTGCTTTTCATTGCTTTGGGGAGCACAGTGAGGGTTTCCAGGCAGCAAGGCCGGCAGCCAGCGGTGTGCAAACAGCTCCTCTCGAGCACAGAGACGGGCTCCAGGAGCAGGGCTGCTGGTCAGCCACATCGTTGTGAGGAACAGCAGGGACCAAGGGTGACAAAACACTGTGTGATGGCTCTGCTAGGGATGCTGGAATGCCCTGAGTGGTACAGGGCTGATTTCTGATCTGCAGCAGCAAATCTAATCACTAGGGGAGACTGAGCCTCCCTAGGTGGTATCTTTTGCTGGGAATCCATCCCCTGTCACTGGCTTTTTGGGACCTAGGCTGCAGGGATCCATAGGACATGTGGTGAGAATTCCGTTCTCGATTTAATCAACTGGTCTTTATAGTTTGAAAGTGCACTACCTTCATTTGTAGATATTGAAATGCTGTAATGGATGAGGCAGTGCTTTTTTCCTGGACACTGCACTCGTGTTCCTGCTGCAGTAAACAAACACAAGGACAGCCTGGCCTTGGGAAGAAGGACTGTGCTTCTGGGAAGCTCAGAGCTGTCAATGAAGGAGAAAGGATGCCTCTGCAATTCTGTACTTTGCATTCTCACCTCAGTTGGCATGGGAAGGCTGTGGACTTTTATGCCTCTGGCTCAGGGCTCTCCCGTGGGCAGAGGATTTTTGCGGATGATGCCCAGACAGCAAGAGATGAGGCTGTAGAGGGGGTGGAGTGACCTGGGCAGTTAGTGCACTGCCAGGTATAGGATCTGGGCATGTGAGCCCTGGCCAGTGATGCCCACTCAGGGCTGTGTGCGAACTCTCAGCCCGTCCCAGCTTGGTCTCCCAGGGTGGCTGCAGCTCCTTTACATGGCCGGATCCAGGTCAAGGGCAGTGGTGCTGGTGCTAGGCAATGATAGTGATGTTGGTAGTGGGGCAGTGAGGGAGGTCCCCACCCTGCTGGCGTTCACGCAAATCAAGGTGGTATCACCCACAGGCACCCACCACCCGGAGTGATGCCCCATCTCCCCATCCTCTCGGTGGCCATCGCCAGCCCAGCTAAGCTACCGGTAGGGTGGGCAGAGGCTGTGGGAACACCCACTCCCTGCCACTATGCAAGTGACCTCAGGCAGAGAGAGGAGCTTCCAAGCAAATACTCAACTCTTTTAATGAATTCAGGAAGAAATGGGGATTTGGGAGAGGGTTGGGCTGGAGTGGGAGGGTGCAGATCCTTGCGTCTGCCTGTTGTGCTACAGAAGGTTGTACTTGACCATTGGGTTATTCAATGCCCTGCATGCTGTCAGTCTCCGTGTCGGACTTGGACCATCCATACGTGTCATCGTCTGGTCATTTCATCCCAGTGATCAGGGCTGCCCGCTGCGTCTCCTGCTGTGC
Source organism: Clamator glandarius (assembly GCA_033459285.1). Lineage (NCBI taxonomy): Eukaryota > Metazoa > Chordata > Aves > Cuculiformes > Cuculidae > Clamator > Clamator glandarius. The sequence continues at coordinate 95,902 of JAUNZM010000030.1, forward strand.
CAGATGCTTCATGAGCTCCCGCTTATATCGGCCCACAGTTTTTTGCTCAGCAGCCGGTCCTGGGGCCGCAGCTCACACGGATCCATGCTCTGTGCCTTCTGGATCAGTAGTGGGCGTGGTGGGCAGGTGGTTGTTGAATGCAGGGCATTCTCGAGTTGCACATGGGGCACACTGGTGTCCTCAGATGCCCTGTGCTTGCTGCCAATGGCTTGTTTCTTTCTGGTGCCTTAAGACTGCCCACTGCCCCCCAGCACTGCCCCAGCCCTGTCTGCCTTCGCCTCCTGAAGGGCCTGGGAGGGCTTTGCTACCTGCCACGCTACCCTCTTCTTCTTGGACAGGAGGTTTTCCTGTGGAGAGGTCTCCTGCATCTCGAGGGTGAAGGCTGGTGTGGGACGCTTGCCCTGTTTGCCACCTGCCTTGCCCTATCTGGGCTCCCCCTCTTTGGAGGGGACAGCCGGAGGCAGTGGCAAGCAGGTCAAACCCACCTGGGGCTGTCTTCCCAGGTCCTCCTCTCCTAGTTGGTCCCTGCATGGTGGAAGAGGCTGAGGGGCAGCCAGGGGGCTGGCCAGGGGACTCAGCAGTGGGACGCACAGGGGCCTCAGCCAGGGCCACTGCACGGGAGCCTCCAGGGTTTTTTTTCAGGGGTCTCTCTGCAGGAATCTCCTTTGGAGTCTCCATAGGACTCTCCTGAGAAGGCTCCACGGGACCCCTGGCAGCAGAGACGGGAGAACCACCGCCACTCCACCCTGCTTCCAGTCCATGTCCAGCAAGGGGGACATAGGCCCCCAGCCCAGAAGGGGTCGGTGTCTCCCAGTGTCGCCACTGACGCTCCTGCCACGGTGCAGCCTCTGTCTGCCCTGCACTCAGAGAAATGATGGAACTTGTTGAGGTGGTGGTCAAGCTGGGGACATAAGGGACAGCAGGGACAGTGTCCTCACTGTCCCGCAGTCCCACAACGACCTCTCCCTCTTTGAGGCAGCTGCCCTTCACCATGTACTCTGACAGGTTGGGGAGTTTGTTTGCAAAGTCCATCAAGCTGTGCTGCCGAGAGCATCGAGGACAGAGTCTATGCTATCCACGGTGTTGAGCCCAGAGAGCAGAGCATTGGTGTTGGTGTCATTGTCCTGATACGCAAAGGCATTGGCCAGTGTGCCTGTCCCCTGCTAGAGCGTGGCTGTGGGGCAGAGTGCCTCTCCCTCGACCATGGCTGATGGCCCCAGCCCCATCAGCTGGTGGGGCACTGACATCCGCACCAACTCCTGCTGTCCCCACACAGAGGCAGGGTGACAGGGAGCAGACTCAACAGGGAGCTGCACCCCACAGTGGACCTGGTCCATGGTCAGGAGATGCCCCAGCTGCCCCAGGGCCCCCACGGGCCCCGGCTTCCCATGCTTGGTGCTGGTGGGGTCTAGCTGGTGGGTGCCGGGGTGGAGCTGGGCAGGCTCACAGGACACCGGCAGCCCCAGGACAGAGGGCAACAGCCAGGCAGTGGCCGCTGGGGGCACAGCTGGAGCCGTGAAGCTCACGCTGGGCACTTCTGATGCCGCCAGCATCTGGAGAGGGATCCTCTCTGTTGGGGGAAGCAAAGAGGTATGATGGGGTGAAATGTCAGCGGGCAGAGCAGGCTGGGGTTTTACCCAGAGGACAGAAGCAGCACCAGGAGCTGCTGTACCTGCCATGGCTGGTGGTCAGAGTGGGGGTGTCTGAGGCAACAAAGCCTCTGTCCCCATGGTGACGACTCTGCCAGTTCCTGCTTCCAGCAGCCTGGCGACGGTTGCATTTTTCGTGTCACAACTGGTACCTTAGATGATCAAGTCCAGCTGATCTTCCAGCTCCCGTGGGTGGAGCCCCCAGAGTCTTTCTTATTCCTTAAGCACCTTATTAGAATTGACCTGAAGGCTTTGATGATGCCGTCATGCCTGTGGGACTCCCATAGTGCTCAGGGGGCTCGGGCGCAGTCAGTCCATCTGCAATGCCGTCATTAACGAATGTGATCAAAGGTGTCACAGGCCTTGGCCAGAGTCAGGGTGTGTGCAGCTCCCTGTCTATGTGGCTTGCAATGAACTTTTTCTCTTTCCAAGAAATTAAAGAAATGGGAATCAGAGACTTCCCTCAGCTCAGCAGCCAAAGAAGTTGTTGTGAAAATACAGTGACTGCTACAGTAGCTATTTTCCAACTTCCCTACATTCCCTTATGACCAAGTGAGAGCTGATCAGAACCAGGAATAAAGGTGTCTTGATCCTGCCGGCATCTTGATCCTGATGCTGTCTGAGTTTGGCATCAGGATAACGTAACCAGGACTTGATTTGACGATCAGTTGTGTTAACAGGGATCATTAGGGATTTCACAACAGCACACAATCAGGTTTGGCACTCAGTATTCTGTCTGAGAAAAACCAATTGGATGGAAGGTTTTTATTCTGAGTCCCTTTCCAGCCCGTTGAATACATCCTTTGGTATATTATATTGTGTTGGTGTGTGCAATATCTACTGCCAGCATCCTCAGAGTTTGGAAGAGAAATAGTAGCAGTTGTCATGCATGTTATTTGGATTTAGGCTGGGGATTCTCCACCTGACAGGGACGTGTCCAGGTAGAGGAGCTCTGTCAGGCCCAGGACTTCATGGCTGACGTTGTCCAGGCCGTCGGCGAATGGGTTAAAAAAGCTTGCAGGACAAACAGGCACGTAAAATGGGGCAGAGAGTATTGCTTCTGCCTGTGAGGATGTGAAATTCAGGAATCGATCCTTTCTCTTTTGTGACGGCCAGTTTCATTGTCTCTCATGTCTGGACAAGTTTACCAAGTTGAATCATGAGCTCAGTAGATTTACCAGAGAGTCAAGCCCCAAAATCGAAGGAGACAGTGAAAAGGAATTGCAAAGAGTACAAATACCAGGGTGTTCTCACTGTGTTGTTTGAACTGCAGGAGGAAAGTCTGCACGACAGAGCCCCTGTGGCCCTGCTCAGCCCAGAGCAGAGCGCTCATCTGACGGAGAGATCTGCTGACCTGCAGGTCCATCGTGGGGATGGTTACAGTCTTGGTAGCTCGGATCTCAGGCACATCCCACTGGAAAAACACGGCCTAGGAAAAGGTCTGTCTTCAACCAATGGGGCCGTGCCTGTCTTCCCAGTTTGGGGTAACCCAGGGAGCACAGCGAGTCAGAAAGAGCAGAGCAAGCAGAGGTGTAATTCCTCACAGAGCAGTTGGGATGTAAGGTGTGTGCGATTGTGAAATACCCTGGGCCCTTGGAAGAGTGTGCAAGCTGTGCAGCTTTTCCAGGAGATTCCTTCCTGCTCTCTAAAGGCTCGCTTCCCTCTGGGGATGAACAAAGGGAACTGAATATCCTCTGAGCTAAGCACTACTGCCGAGAGCATCGCTGCCTTTTGCCAAGGGCTCATTCTTCCCAGCAGTCAGTATCAGGAAAACCCTCCTCTGTACCAGGAGGGGCTCTGGGGGGAAGGTAGGTGGGACAGAACAGAACAAAATCACTGCTTATGTAAAAGTAAAAAAATAATTCGTGGAAGGGCCTCAGCTTTAATTTGATGATCCTCCACATCTCAAACACTCACTAGACTCTTTCAAACCCCATTCACTTGAAAGCACCAGAGATGAATCCAGGCCAACATTAAATAATGAATGGATTCTCCCCTCAAATGCTAGAACCAGATTTATACAACTGAACCAAGCCCCATTCTGCCTGCCCAATAACCACATTTTCCACCCACCAGTCTCCATGTCACTATTCCCTTCTAATCAGCTTGATTGTTTTCACTGATTTTAAACTTATATGGCAGGATAATTTGTACTGAATTAAGATCCCAGAGAACAGCAAGTGAAATTAAAAAATATATAGGTTTTTTTTTTTTTTAGAAAGAGACAAAGATGAGAGATGTTCTTAAGAACTGATCAAAGATGACTAATGTTTTGAGCAAGCAAGAGAAGACTGAACTCCTAACTGCTAAATCAGAGGATGAGAACATATTCCTTTTCAAATCGAGCAGCATTATTGTTCCAGCAGAAAGAAACACAGCAACAGGTTTGGGTGCGAGGTCCAAGCCTGGCTCAGCAGTCCTGATCCCTGTGGCTCTTCCAACAATGGCCGGTTTGGTTTTGAAGGTTGATTCCTTCATACAGACAAAGCAAAGCCACCCAAACCAGACATTTTCTCCTCCGTGATTAATTCCCTGCTATGGAAGTGTATCAGGTCCAGTAAGTTAATCCTCAGTGAGTTCGGCTTCCCTATGTCTCTTTGCTCCTGCTCACCCGTATCAGCTCAAGGTTGGGTGCGTGGTAGCTGTTCCCAGAAAATGCTGCACTTTGAGCAGAGAAGTTGATGTGGAATCAACATGGTCAGTCAAGGGAAGTCCCAGGTCCTCTCTGCACCCCTCCCAGCATTAGTGCATCTGACTTCAAGAGCCAGGTATTCCCCAGGCTGGTCCCCACCTCTCCACAAACTTAGTATTTTCCCATTTCTCCTCTGCAGAGGGGAACTCTTTGTTGTCAAGGCAAGTTAAAGCGGCTGCATCTGACTCACCACTGAACAGCTACAAGCTCTCTGCTAAAGGGCGGCAGATGTATGTGAGGACACAGCACAGAGAGGGACACCCGGCGGAATCCCTTGAGAATTTGCCCAATACTTCCTTTCATTTTATATCAAAATTGAAACGTTTTATGGTAAATTTAACAAGGCTGCTCAAAGTGACAGTATTGCCAGTCCACCTGTCGGAAAAATCCAAGCTAAAAAAATAAAAAGCAGCAAACTGAAGGGAGTTCGGTCATGGCCAGGGAGATTCCTTTTGGAGTCCAGCAGCAAGCAGAGCAGAAGCTACAGATGGAAATGCTGAGCTGAGCTGCTGGAAGTGTGAATGCGGCAGGAGGAACAGCAATAGGCAGGATTCTGATTTAGCCACAACCAAAACAGAGAAAATCTCCCTCTGCAACTGCTGGTAGTTGGTCACAGATTGATAGGAAAGACAGAGTGGGGAACAGGGAATAAGAATTCTATTGTTAGAATTTTATTTTGATGTCATACATATTAACAAAGATCATATTTATTGTAGCCATACTGGCCGTTTTTCTAGGCTTTCATTAAAGAGGGATTGTTGAAATTTTCTCCACTCCTCAGGGTGAAATAGGATTTTTAAAGGTTCCTATAATGGCATAAAGATGGAATAAGCAGCTCGGGCAGAGTGGTGTTTTGCGTGGTTTTCATATTTAACTCAGATGTCATTGCAGCCTGTCACTTGACTTCAAGGCGAATCAACCTACTCATCTAAGATCTAGGAAAGTGTTTCAGCTATACCGCATCCTAAAAATACCTATTGTGTACACCCGTATCTACAGCGTGAACTTGCTGCAAGGTGCTGTAAGCCCTAAGTGACCTGCAAGTTATACAAAGCTTCCATGCAGCCACAAAATTAAGGTTTCCAATGTAAATAACTCTGAATCTCCAGAACTTCTTGAAAACAACAACGGAAACTAATTCTTTTTCCTCAACATTACTATAAAGCACTTAGAGAGTATGCTACACCACACTCTGCCCTATGCCCCAGAATAAGCCTTCTGAAACTATTACTAATAAAAAAAAAAAAATCAGTTTTTCCTAATCCCCCCTTGTATTGGCCTGAATCAAAATTCCAATAAACATAGCACAGCAGAGGAATTGATGCTGAACAGCTGGACACAGATGCGCTTCGTGCAGCTCTCCTGCTCACTTGATTGTCTTACTTTTAAAAGGTTTTTCCAGTATCTAGATTCCTATCCCCGTTACAGTTTAATTTTACTGATGGCAGTATATATCTGTCCCAGCAGCAAGCCCAAGGAAAGCAGTGACTGCAAGTCATGTGCCTCACAGACCCAGCTTTCTCTTAGTTTCTTTCCCTAATGGATCAAAAGCTTTAGGCATGAAATGCTTGTTAGGAATGTCCTGCTCACTAGCCAGTTCCCAGAGATTTCAGCATATGTCTAATCAAAAGAGCGCCCTTATAAATGAGACTTTCCTTTTTAATTGCAACGTCTCACTGGGCCTTTCTAATCAATGTTTTAAACTGATGATACAAGTTTCAAGAAAGTATCACCTTGGGCCTTTGAATCACTTGAGAATGTCAACTGGGAGCCTGGCTGAGAGCTGGAACCTACTTGTGCTTTATGTTGGCATCTCTCCGTGTTGACGTTCAAGACTTCACGGGCTGTAACTCTGCCTTATGGCTCCTGGCTGCCTGCCACGAGGAGCCCACGCTGAACGGCAGCGATTACCATCTCTCTTGGAAGCAAAAGAGACGGAGGTAATGAATTGTCTCTGGTTTCAAAACATCCCTACGTAACGCTAATGACTTCTCTGTTAACTGGAACCCGACTAAGGATCTCCTGAAGGTGCAGATACAACCGTGGTCAGGACAGGGCATCTCAGTTGTGTTGGTGTTGGTCCAGGTAGGTTTTTGCCAGGCTGCACCTTGTTGTCTTGGACCAGGATGCAGAATGGCAAAAGACAACTCCTTCAAAGTCATAGGATACACAAAGTGTTCTCGGAAAGACGGTTGCTGTTTGTAGATTAGTCTGACAGTTTTATAGATCCTCATCTAAAACGTGCATCACCGAGACTGTGTGCAAGAGCCCAGGGAGCAGAACGACATAAAACGATCACTTCTAGGGTGAGGAGCTCCTGTAGACACTTTGTCCTGAAGCTGCGAGAACTGGAACTGGGAAGGTGCAACTGGAACTGGGAAGGTGCAACTTAAACTGAGGGAGAAGAGAGGAAATCGGACCCATCATAGTTTTTCTTCCTGCCTTAAGACAAAACTTCACTTTTTATTTTTTTTCTGTGCTGTGGTTTTGTTTTTCATTAAAGTGCTTTAAAACACAAGATCTCAAGAGAAAGTCATCAAATTTGCTTCATCTTCCTGTTAGAAGTGACATGTGCGGAAACAGTCAGATTAATATCTTTTACATAAATCCTTGGTGATGTTAAATCTCCACATTTTTTTTCAAGTGCCTTTAAATTATAATCTATTACACAACTCAGTCAAACTCTTATGCTTGTGGATTGTTGGACTCTTACTTATCTGGAATATTACCACAAAACAAGAACCTTTACAGACTAAGTTGATAATTAATAAAAAATATTATCCTCAGAGCTACAGAATATTACTAAAAAAGCTTATGTATGAAAAACCAGGGTATTCCCCATCACCTTCTGATCAATTCTAGGTGTCCACATCCAGGTTAAAGTACAAACCAAATGATCAAGGCACATCAGCCAAATTTTATGCTTCAGAGTTTCCAGAAACACCACATAGATTTTAATAATTTGGGAACAAGACAACCTATTCACATTGGGGTTGGCAATTTTATTTCCTTAATATGAAAAAAGAGCTATTTCTCAGTTCATGTAAATATCCAGAGCCACTTTTTTCACTGTACACCGGATATCGCTGAAAAAGTAACCGTGAGTTGTTTTGGGTTTTTTTCTATTTCACTGCCATTTTCATATAATAAGCTCAGTCCCTGCACATACAAGAAATAATTAGTGATGGGGGGGAGGGCGCCCCTTTCTTTGTCACAATTCCATTCCTTGTCCCAGTTTTGGGATTATGTTTTCCTTTAGAGACACTAAGAAAGACTGAGCAAGCAAGCAGATACAACCCACTGTTTAGTGTTCCTATCTGACTTCCATAAATACAGATCACATATAAGCCAAAATGAAATCAACGAAACAAACAAACACCCACCTCAAAAGTACCTTATCGTTTTACGATTGAACATATTTAATTAGTTAAACTCAGAACTCAGGGGAGGAGTAGAATGAGGCATATGGTTTCTGTTCCCAATAATTACTGGCATTTGGGATACAGCCTCTCTTTCATAAATTCAGTTTCTCAGCACCTGTGAGGACAGAGTCAGAAAGCACTGATCAGCACACAAAGGCAGCGAGAAGCACGGCTTACTGCCCCTTCCTTTGGGGAGCACAGTTGCAAAGGGATTCTTTGCGATTCAGGGGAGAGAGCTGCTGCTGACATAGGCTGCGGGATGGCTCTGGCACCTTACACCGCTAGGTAATCCTCTCGCAGAGCCGTGAGCATTTGGAGATGCCCCTTGCCCCTGTGCCACACAGCAGCGCTCAATGGGCTGCCCTGGGAGAGCCGCAAAGGAATTCTTTCCAAATCCATCCCAGCACAACCCCTTCCCATGGAACTGAACTAACGTAGAGCAGCGTCTGAGTGGGGAAAGACGGGCAGCAGCGCCTGCTACGCACCTGGGCTTCTTCACCTTCTGAACCTTCCTGCCTTTTTTTGGTCTCCGTTTATTTTCTCTCTTCCTTCTTTTCTTCTCTTCATGGATTTCCCACGACTCTTCCCAGGCCGCTTTTCTCTTTCCTTTTATTTTATTCACATTTTCACAGGAGGACCCTGCAAGCCTTTCCATCCTACGGTGGGATTAGATAGATAAAATTAGGATCAACCCGAATTAGTTCTTCATCGAACCAAAGCTAACTCATTTTACCTTCTTCCTTCCAAAAGGATCTTGGATCCTTCTGCTCCAAGCTGGGACTCTTCCGAGGTCTCTGCGGTGCTTGCAGGCAACGCGGCGGGTGCCTAAACAATGAATGTCAGCGTTAGCAGGTGGCAAGGGGCACCCTGGGGTAGTAAAGTGACAGACTGTCCCGTTGCTACTTCAACTCGCCAGAGCAGATCCCTTTGGCTGGTTTGCATTAGCCCTTCTACCAAGGGCCTGACTTTGGAAGACAATGTTCACAGGGGCGGGTGAGGCTGAGTTTGTTTGTGGGGGCATTCTGCAGGCTGCCTGAGGTCCCCGTCCAGGCAAGAAAAGGATTGCCAGCTGTGTTCTGCCAGAGTTTCTTCCACCCTCCCGAGACAGAGTCTGCAGATACCCCTCTGCTGCACCACTGCCTTCCGCGGCAGGAGGCTTTGCTTTTGAAATCTATACCTCTTCCTGAAGTGATGCCACCAGCGTGCCTGCTTCTGATGCTTTCTGGCCGACGAGTGGAGAGGCTGGTGTGTCCAGGGAAGCTTTGGGCTGGTGCTGCACAGCTGCTTTGCCTGCAGGGCCACGTTGCGCTTCCAAAGGCAGCTCTGGAGGGCAAAAGCACATGCAGCCAAGTGACTTCTCAGAAGTGGCCAGCGGCTAGAGCACAACCCACCCAAAGCCCTGCCCCAGCTGTCTGCTCAGAGGGTGGCAGCCACCAGCCCCTCCTACCTGTGGATCTGCCCAAGGATGCAGTTTGTTCCTCAGTGGTGGAGGGACTGCAAATACCCTCTGTCTCCTCCCCAAAGATTTCACACTGGTGTTCGATGAGGAACTCCACCAGTGCCTTCACCTGCACATGGAAAACCCCTGGTTTTGGCACGGTGCCTGAAGGTGCGTCAAGCAGCCTTTCCCACTCCTGACCCTTCTGTCTGCACAGAAGGCTGTTGCCGTGGGGCTGCTCTTCCCAGCAGCACTTGCTGGAGAAAGAGGGCATCCAGAGACCTCTCAAGAGCCAAGCTCTTCTAGACTGGGAAGGCTGCAGCCGGCTTCTGAGCCCAGAGTACCTTCTTTGAAACCTCCACCATGGCCTCCAGCGAGAGCAGCTCCTCGTTGGTCGGGCTCAGCAGGTTTGGTCCAACGCAGATGGCCAGGTTGCTGTAGCTCATCCTGCTGGTGGCTGCATTGCGGCCAATGCGCTGGAGGAGAGTCAGCAGCCGTTCCAGGAGGAGGAGATTGGCGGCAGGCAACTTGCTGGCCACTCTGAGGGAACAGCAACACAAGGTTCATAGAATCATAGAATCATAGAATAACCAGGTTGGAAGAGACCCACCAGATCATCAAGTCCAACCATTCCTATCAAACACTAACCCACACCCCTTAGCACCTCCTCCACCCGTGCCTTAAAAACCTCCAGGGAAGGTGACTCAACTCCCTCCCTGGGCAGCCTGATTTCCCCCAAGTCTATGCAGGTGAAGCTTCCCTGTCCATGCCCTTTGGCCCCAAACCCAAGCCCAGCCCAGAAACAGCTGCCAGCCAGAAAACACCGCTTTGGAAGGAGCCCGGCCCTTTGCAGGCTAGTCCCAGGCCTCCACAAAGTCACTGCTCAAAAGACAGGCTGCAAGCCACACTTACGCCTTGAGCCCTTCCACCTTCTCCCAATCGCTTGGCTTCTCCATGGCTCCCATCCAGTCGTCGTAGAGGCTGCTGACGAGCAGCTTGCCAGGGATGCTTCGGAGGAAGTCCTGCAATGGCAACGGCTCCAGGTGAGCCCTTGAAGAGTCCAGGAGAGCCAGGAGCTCTTCCCTGCTGCAGGTCAGAAGTGCTCACCTTCAAGATGCCCGCCAGCAGGTGCACAGGCTGGCTTCCCAGGTCAGCAGCCACACCGCGGTCCAGGGCCTCCCGCAGCTCCTGAAGCGACGACACGCACTCCGCTCTCCGAAAGACGCCTTCTGTCGATGGTCCACGTTGGAGCAGGATATCCAGGAGCTCCTGCAGGGTGCACACAAGAAGATTTGCTTGGCTGAAGAGCTGCCTTCTGACAGCGGTGGCCAGGGCGGCAGCTCTGCACAACCCCCGGCTCCCTCCCATGGCAAATACCCTGAGACCAGAAGCACCAGGCTCGGCTGAAGAGCCCGGTGGCCATGCTGGGAGCTCCTGGAGACACCCAGCACGTGTCCAGAGCAGGTGGAGGGAAGGTGAGGGACACTCTGGCCACGCTGGCTTACCTGGATGGGCTGGGGCAGCGTGCAGTCCTCCCCACAGAGGGCTGCCAGGGGCTGTGCAAAGAGCCCTCTGCTAGAGCCGGAGCCTGCCTGTCCTGGCTCCCGGGCAGCCGTTGGGCTCCGCCGCAGAGCAAAGGGCCAGGGCAGCCCCCTCCTCTTCCTCCTGCTCCCTCCTGCTGCAAAGGGAAACAGAGAGAGAGCCATCAATGGGGACCGCCAGGACAGCGCTCCCGCGGGCAGCCCTGCTCTGCCCTGCCCTGACAGGGAGCAGGACGGGCTGGGAGCCGGGAGCTGAAAGCACGGCTTCTCCGCAATGCCTGCGCCTCAGAGGCTCCTGAGAGCCAGGGTGCTAGCGGGACAGCCTGAGCCAGCCCTCAGCCTGCCCTCCTCAAGGCAGTGGGCAGCAGCCCAGGCTCCGTGTCCTCAGAGAAGCACGTTCAGCAGCCACTCTCCAAATGTCGTCCTTCCTCGTCCGGCTGACATCTTCCCTTGGGGTGCCAAACCTGCGCGACAACACTCAGGGGACAAGAGAGCAGAGCTAATGCCTGCACAGCCCATCCTCCTGGCTCCGAGGATGGAGCAGAGACAGGCACCACCTCGGGCACTCAGCAATGTCCCCTGTGCCCCTCCGTGCAAGGGACAGTCATCAAGGGAACGAGGGGACCCCGGCGGATCAGCACTCGCCTGCTGCAGAGCGATGGGGACCACCTTGCTCAAGGTGAAGGACAGCTGCAGCAGCATCCCGGCTTCTGCAGAAGAGCTACTTGCCCGAGGAAAGAAGGTCCTCCCCACCTTTCTTTCCAACACTCACCTGCTGGCTGGGAACATCCCCCTCCATTGCCAGAAGGCACCGGTGGAGGCCCTTGCTTGCCGTCATCCTGCAAGAACCAGGTTGTGCTTAGAGAGCAGCCCTAGAGGAGAAAGAGCAAGCGGCCACCCAGCACCAGCAGCCTGAGGGTGGAAGGTATCCTCCCCGGCACAACCCGCCAGGCCGTGCCGGCATTCCCACTGGCTCCCCAACCACTCAGCTCCCCACGGGGCACTGAGGGACCCTCTCACAAGAGTTCCCCCCACTCCCCAGGGATCCCGGGCACTCTAGCACAGCAGCAGGAGGGTGAAAGGCAGCCTTTCTGACCTTTGCCTGGGCCTCAAGTAGCTTCTCTAGGCTCCTGGCACGCACTGTCCTCCACTGGGCAAGAGAGAAGCAGTGGAAGAAGGGGAGAAGCAATGCTCTCCTGCTTGGTGGAGGAGCAATGCTCAGGGACAGAGCTGAGGGGAGAGATACTCACAGCACGGCGGCAGCTCAGCTCCTTCTCCAGGACTTCGATGGAAGTCAGTCGCGTCACGCGGGCTTTCTTCTCCTCTTCTGATTGCCTGGGCACGGGGAAGGGATAGAAAGAGTGAACCCCGAGCCACCTCCTCTCTCTCCAGAGGAAGCGGTTGCAAACCTCCCCCACGTAACGCCCCAGCACCAAGCAGAGAGCAGAGCTGCCTGCATCGCTCCTGCCTGCCAGGCAACCAGCCCTGCTTCCCCGCCTGCCTCTCTCTGTTGCAAACAGCGCAAGAAGAGACTTTGCATCCTTGAACGATCCCCGTCTGCCTCAAAGCTGCCGGCATCTGCAGGGACACCTGTCCCCACCTGGGGAGCTGTGTTCCCCCATGTGCCTTCGCATGCATGGTCCCCAGCCTTACCCCAGCAGTGTGCCCACCCAGAGCTCCTTCAGCGCCTGGGAGCTGCAGAAAGAGAGGAGAAGCAGCGTCAGACCCCACTGGCCCCCCGAGCCTGCAGGCAGAGGCAGGTGCCTGCACAGCCCTGCCCATAGGCAAGGACACTGGGGCAGGACCAAGTCCCATGGGGCAGGACAGAGGCGTTGCCCAAGCTCTGCCTCCCTCTGTCCTGCCAGAGGAGCTGCTCTGGCCTGTCCCTGCTGGCAAGCAAAAGGGGACGGGGAGAAGCAGGAGTGAGAAATGTCTCCCATCCTTCTTGTTTCTTCTGCCTGTATGCCCACCCCACAGACCCAACGCAGCACACACGGCCTCCCTCCCTCCCTCTCTCCCTCCATCCTTCCCTCCCTCCCTCCTGCAAACCCTCCCTCCTTCCCTCCCTCCCTCCTGCAAACCCTCTCTCCCTCCCTCTTTCCCTCCATCCTTTTCTCTCCCTCCTACCCACCCTCCCTCCCTCCCTCTCTCCATCCATCCTTCCCTCCCTCTCTCCCTCCATTCTTTCCCTCACTCCCTCTTTCCCTCTCTCCCTCTATCCTTCCCTCCCTCCCTCCATCATTCCCTCCCTCCATCCTTCCCTCCCTCCATCTATCCCTCTCTCCCTCTGTCCTTCCCTCCCTCCCTCCCTCCATCATTCCCTCCCTCCCTCCCTCTCTCCCTCCCTCTCTCCCTCCATTCTTCCCTCCCTCCCTCTCTCCCTCTTTCCCTCCATCCTTCCTTTCCTCCCTCCCCCACTCTCTCCCTCTCTCCCTCCCTCCATCTTTCCCTCCCTCCCTCCCTCCCTCCCTCCATCCTTCCCTCCTTCCATCCCTCTCTCCCTCTCCCCCTCTCTCTCCATCCCTCCCTCTCTCCCTCCCTCTCTCCCTCCATCCTTCCCTCCCTCCCTCCCTCTCTCCCTCCATCCTTCCCTTTCTCCCTCTCTCACTCCCTCTCTCCCTCCATCCTTCCCTCCCTCCCTCCCTCCCTCTCTCCCTCCATCCCTCTTTCCCTCCATCCCTCTTTCCCTCCCTCACTCCTTGCTGGTGCGCTGCCCGCTCCTTGCCCAGCTTCTGTGTGCAGGACAGAGGCCACGCACAGAATGGCGTGGGCACGGTTGAGAGGCTCTCCTGCCCCTTGCCAGCCCCGACTGTGGCTGCCGAAGCCCAGGGAGAAGGGGGGCCAGCATTGCACCCCACTGCCCAGCAGCCGTGGCACGTGGCACTGCAACTCACGCAAAAGTGGCGATGCAGGAGCCTGCCGGCCAGACGAGGATGAGGGAGTTGCTGCCCTCGCCGCTGCCATCCTCCTCTTCTTCTGGCTGCCCTGCCTCATTCCCACTGCTCAGCACCCACAGCTGGTCGAGGGCCAGGCGGAGCTGTGGGCGCAGGTTGCTGCCAGGTCTGTGGAAAGCAGAGGCAGGCAGTGAGCTGGGGGTGGCCTCCTAGTGGTCCCCGCGGGAAGAGCCCTGTCCCCAACCTGGCCTCGGGACAGAGCGTGGTGCATCCATCACCGAGGTCTTGGGGCCTGGGGCTTGTGCCAAGGTGTCCTTGCCCCGCTCCCAGCACCAGGAATGGGGGACAGGGAGCTGGGCTCCCAGGCTCTTACCGCAACTTGCCGATCACCAGTTCCTCCTGGAGGAGGAGAAGTCGCCTCTCGGTCCTCTTGCGTCCCCAGCTCAGCTGCACATCTGCGCTCAGCACCGCCTCAGCCTCGCTGAGAGCCTCCCTGCAGAGCAGAGCGCGGCAAGCATGAGCAACACTGCTTGGGCAGGCCCCAGCTGTGCCCCGGTGTCCCCAAGCCACCACGGGAGCCCACCTGGAGCTGCAGAAGCAGTTGACCTGGCCCATCCTGGCCGGGACAGGAGGACCCTCGCCGTGCACCAGAGATGTGGCCCAGCCGGGGACAGCGAGGATGGGCAGTGGGGTGCTGGTGCCGGAGAAGCACTGCTCGGGCAGATGCTGCCCCTCACGGCACCGTGCCAGCTCAGCTCCCTCTGCTGTGTCTGGTGCCCGTGGCTCCAACTGACCAACTCGGGGAGCCCAACAGAAAGGGGGCGGGGGCAGGGGGCAGGGGGCGGGGCTTCATCCCAGGGCTCCCCTGTCTTCTATTTTTTTTTTTACCTTTCTGTGAAAATTTTTTCCTTAATATCCAGCCTAAATCTCCCCTGGCGGAGCTTGAGGCCATTCCCTATCATCCTGTCCCCTGTCACTTGGGAGAAGAGCCCAGCTCCCTGCTCTCCACAACCTCCCCTCAGGTAGTTGTAGAGAGCAATGAGGTCTCTCCTCAGCCTCCTCTTCTCCAGGCTAAAAAGGAATTATCCCAGTACACCCAGTATGGATCCCATAGATCCCAGTACAGCACTAGTAGGGACCAGAAAGGAACCAGCGTGGGACCAGGATGGCCCCAGTGCTCCCAAGATTAACAACAGAAATGCCAGTATGGCACCAGTACAGACCAGTAAGGCACCAGTATGGCACCAGTGGGAGACCAGGATGGGCACCAGGGATGCCAGTGCTTCCAGTATGGCACCAGTATGGACCAGTATGCTACATCCTCCCACCACATTGCAGTGACTCCAAGTGCATCCCACAGACTCCCAGTGTTTCCCAGTGCCCTCCCAGTGCTCCCCAGTGACTCCCAGTACATCCCACTGACTCCTACTATTTCCCAGGGCCCTCTAAATTCTCCTCAGTGACTCCCAGTGTGACCCAGTGACTCCCAGTCCATCCTAGTGACTCCCAGTGTGACCCAGTGTCCTCCCAGAGCTTCCCCAGTGCTCATGAGCAAGGGGCCACACTGGGAGGGCACTGGGATGCACTGGCAGTCACTGGGAACCACCAGTGTGGCACCAAGCTGGGATCAGTGCTCCGAGTATGGCACCAGTATGGACAAGTGTGGCACCAGTGCTCCCAGTACGGACACCAGGGACACAAGGGCACCCGGTGTGGCATCATTATGGACCAGTAAGGAACCAGTGTGGGAACAGGATGGGAACAGTACTCCCAGTATGGGCAGCAGGGACACCAGTATGGACCAGTAAGGCACCCCTGCACACCAGCATGGGACCACTGTGGAACCAGTGACCTCCCAGTGCTCTCCAATGGCCTCCCAGTGCATCCCAGTGCTCCGCAGTGACTCCAAGTGCACTCCCAGTGTGTCCTAGGGCTCCCAGTTCCCACCCAGTGCCTCCCAGTACTCTGCCAGTGCATCCCAGTGATTCCCAGCATTTCCCAGTGAGAATTGGGGGCGTGGCCTCTGGGGAGTGGGCGTGGCTATGGTATGCGGTGGGCATGTCCATATATGGAGAAAGAGGGGGCGTGGCTATGGGGCGATGGGATGAGACCAATGCAGGGGGCGTGGCCTATGAGGGAGGGGGCGTGGTCTCTGTGGCTTTATCCACTTCTCTTTTAGGTAAAATGCTTTGTGGAACCAGCACTTGCTTGAATAGGGAAACACGGACCCTTTATCACAGGCTGGTTGCCCGTCTGAGGTAAAAACCCTTCTGTTTGCTTTGACTTCTTCTCTGAAACGTGTAACTTCCACTCTCCTTCTTCAGCTTCCTCGGTGTTGCCAACATTCGTGTTTGTGTCCACGTGGTGGTGTTTTTCCAAGCTCTTCTGGAACTCCTCCAGGCTGCTGTACTAGGGGGATCTGCAGCTGCTTCCCCCTCAGCCGGTGTCCAACTTTTCCTTTAAATCTAGACGCTTCATAGATGCAGGAGATTAAATAAACTTTAAAGGTCTGCTGTAGGAGGAACTGTTGAACTTGAGAAGAAGCTGAGACCAGAAATGCTTGAGAGAAGGTCCTAAATAGTAAACTTGAAAGAGAAAAAATAAGCTGATGTTTTACAAGATCAAAAACCTCAACAACCTCTTCTTCTGTTCCGCCTGGAGAAGAGAAGGCTCGGGGGCGGGTCTCCTTGATGTGTCTGAACAGCTGAAGGGAGGGAATCACAGAATCACAGAGCGGTTTGGGTTCAAAGGAGCCTCCGAGCCCATCCAGCCCCACCCGCTGCCATGGGCAGGGACACCTCCCACTGCACTGGGGGATTCAAAGCCCCTCGCCACGTGAATAACATACCTGCGTGGTTCTTTAGGCTTCTCTTTGACTCGGGGCTTGGCCTCCACGGACAGAACACGTGCAGGTTGAGCAACAGTTCATCCTCGAGGCAGTTGCTCCAATTTGCACTTCTACTTCTCTGTATTTTCCCGTTGGCCAGTTACCTCTTGTGAAGCTTCTTGCAGGACACTGATTTCTTTTATAATTACTGATACGCTTCTCTTGTAGGTAAAATGCCTCCTGGAACCAGTTTCCTTCACTTAACCCTCAGTGCGGCCAGGGCTGCAGCATC
Source organism: Clamator glandarius (assembly GCA_033459285.1). Lineage (NCBI taxonomy): Eukaryota > Metazoa > Chordata > Aves > Cuculiformes > Cuculidae > Clamator > Clamator glandarius. The sequence continues at coordinate 112,657 of JAUNZM010000030.1, forward strand.
CCCTGGGAGAGGGGGTTGCTCTCCTTCTGTTTATTTTCCAGCTGCTTCAGTGTTTTTGGTGCCCAAGTGTTGGATATCGGCTTCCTTTTGTGGATACAAACTGGGGCAAAGCTGGGCTCTGAAGCTGAAAGTTGGGGTGCTGTTGCTAACTTAGCAAAAAGCTGGTGCCGGAGCTTCATTGCAGGTGTTCTTGCAGCTGAAAGCTTCTTAGCGTGCTCATCGCTCCACTTCATGAGTCCTTCACCGTTTAATCGTTTTGTTTAGGCCATGAAGAGATCAAGGCCGCGTTTAGCCGCGGGGAGCCAAACGACGTCGTTAGCAGTGCCTTCCAAACGAACGTCGCTCGTGGTGACCTCTGCATGCTGCAGAAATGTCGCTGGCTCGATTCTGAGGTAAAACTGGCTGCAGGAGGATGATATCCTCGTTTGTCGAGAAGCCTCATGGCCCTTGCTGCTGTTTCATTCCTTTGGGAAGCTAGTGTCTTGGTTTACCTCTCAAGCTCACTCCTTATGTTATAGATCATTAATTTCTACGTGAATCTTGTGATGGAAAGAAGCAAGAAGGAAGGATATCCAGCAGTTCATGCTTTTACTGCTTTCTTCTATCAAATACTAACCTCCTGAGGTTATGCAGCAGTGAAGATTTGGACCCCAGGTGTGGATCTCTTCAAGCAAGATGTTGTCTTGGTCCTTGTCCACCTGACAAACCGCTGGACTCTGGTGGTGAGTCGAACTGGGTTTTTTTGTTTGGAATTGAATGAGGAGAGAAAACTGGTGAGAAAAACCATGTTGATTTTGATGTGTGTGCAGCAGAAGTTTGTGCTTTGTCTGACAGTCCCCTTGGAATCACATGTCACAGACATGAGAAATTTTGTTGACCTACGTTCTTGAGGCAAAGAGTGATTTTGGTTTGTTTTCAACAGCAAATACCCGCAAGAAGAAAGCCGGGAAAACAGGCAACTGGAGCTGGGTTCTTCAGAGTGGACACTTCACAGCACGAGGACACGTGTACGTGAGCCCTACTGGGATGCGAAATGTGAACTCTCAACTCCTCCTCTTTAGAGGTCTTGACACTCTCTAAGTCCAAGCTTTTAGAAAGAGCCGTAAGCATCTCATGTTACAGAATCACAGAATCACAGAATAACCAGGTTGGAAGAGACCCACCGGATCGTCGAGTCCAACCATTCCCACCAATCCCTAAACCATGCCCCTAAGTACCTCATCCAGCCGCACCTTAAACACCTCCAGGGAAGGCGAGTCAACCACCTCCCTGGGCAGACTGTTCCAATGCCTAACCACCCTTTCCATGAAGAATTTTTTCCTTATCTCAAGCCTAAATCTCCCCTGGTGGAGCTTGAGGCCATTCCCTCTCGCCCTGTCCCCTGTTACTTGGGAGAAGAGGGGACAGGACGAGAGGGAATATTCTTACGGTGCCACCTCAGGCAGCAGCTGACCCAGGAAACCATGGAATCGCAGAGTGGTTTGGGTCAGGAGGGATCTTAAATCCCATCCAGTTCCAGCCCCTGCTATGGGCAGGGACACCTTCCACACCAACTTACTCAAAGCACCATCCAACATGATCTCAACCATGCTCGGATGAAATCTTGCAGCATGACCTCTCCTTGCTGGCTGCATGCTTCATTTTTTTGAATTAATCTGCCATGTTCAGGTGAATCTGACTTTGCCTCCACTTCCCAAGACAAACCTCATCTGTTTGGCTCTTGTTGGAGAACACAGGCTTTGGAAACAGGCTTGGAATTTGGGATAATGATTCTGGTTGGGAGCACAAGTCCTGGTGTGTGACAAAGCAGAGGGTAGAGCGGGTGTTTCCCTGAGTTGGGCTCCAGGAAAGCTGGGGAGGGGCTTACGAGGGCATGGAGTGATAGGACAAGGCTGGGGGGGTTAAATTGGAAGGGGGAAGATTTTTGTCCTAATGTCCAATCCCAATTCCTCACGATGAGGGCAGTGAGACCCTGGCCCAGGTTGCCTAGAGCAGTGGTGGCAGCCCCATCCCTGGAGATGTTCAAGGCCAGGTTGGATGAGGCTTGGAGCCCCTGATCCAGTGGGAGGTGTCCCTACCCAAGGCTGGGGTGGCACTGGATGGGCTCTGAGGCCCCTTCCCACCCAAACCATTCAATGATTACATGTACAGCCCAGTCGTTCCCAGTCCCTCGCAGTATAGCCCAGTCATTCCCAGTCCCTCAGAGTACAGACCAGTCATTCCCAGTCCCTCCCAGTACAGCCTGGATATTCCCAGTCCCTCCCAGTGCTTTCCCAGTGACCTCCCAGTACAGCCCAGTCATTCCCAGTCCATCCCAGTACAGCACGTTCATTCCCAGTCGCTCCCAGTGCTCCCCGAGTTTCCTCCCAGTACAAGATGGTCATTCCCAGTCGCTCCCATTACCGGATGGTCATTCCCAGTCCCAATGAGTGCTCCCATAGTGGCCTCCCAGTTCAGCCCAGTCATTCCCAGTCCCTCCCAGTTCAGCCAGGTCATTCCCAGTCCCTCCCACTAAAGATGCAGTGCCCTCCCAGTACAGCCCGGCCATACCCAGTCGCTCCCAGTGCTCCCCCAGTGCCTTCCAATACAGCCAAGATATTCCCAGTCCCTCCAATTGCTCACCCAGTGCCCTCCCAGTACAGCCCAGTCATTCCAAGTCCCTCCTAGTACAGTCCGGTCATTCCCAGTCCCTCCCTGTGTTCCCACAGTGCCCTCCCAGTACTGCCCTGTCATTTCCAGTCCCTCCCAATGCTCCCACAGTGCACTCCGAGTACAGCCCAGATATTCCCAGTCCCTCCCATTGCTCCCCCAGTGCCGTGCGAGTACAGCCCGGTCATTCCCAGTTACTCTCAGCACTCCCTCAGTGCCCTCCCAGTACAGCCCAGTCATTCCCAGTCCCTTCCAGGAGAGCCAGGTCCTTCCCAGTCCTTCCCACTGCATCCCGGTCATTCCCAGTCCCTCACAGTACAGCCTGCACATTCCCAGTCCCTCCCAGTACAGCCCAGTTATTCCCAGTCCCTCCCAGTGCTCCCTCAGTGCCCTCTAAGTACAGCCCGCTCATTCCCAGTCCCTCCCAGTACAGGCTGGTCATTCCCAGTCCCTCTCAAAGCCCTCCCAGTACAGCCCAGTCATTCCCAGTCCCTGCCAGTACAGTCCGGCCATTCCCATTCCATCACAGTGCTCCCCCAGTGCCCTCCCAGTACAGCCCAGTCATTCCCAGTTCCTACCAGTACAGCCCGGTCATTCCCAGTTCCTCCCAGTACAGCCCGTTCATTCCCAGTCCCTCCCAGTCCTCCCCCAGTGCCCTCCCAGTACAGCCCGGTCACTCCCAGTCCCTCCCAGTGCTTCCCCAGTGACCTCCCAGTACAACCCAGTCATTCCCAATCCCTCCCAGTACAGCCCGGTCATTCCCAGTCCATCCCAGTACAGCGCGCTCATTCCCATTCCATCCCAGTACAGCCCGCTCATTCCCAGTCCCTCCCAGTGCTCCCCGAGTACCATCCCAGTACAGCCCAGTAATTCCCAGTCCCCCCCAGTGCTCCACTAGTGCCATCATAGTACATCACAGTCATTCCCAGTCCCTCCCAGTACAGCCCGTTCATTCCCACTCCCTCCCCGTACAGTCCGCTCATTCCCACTCCCTCCCAGTACAGCCCGCTCATTCCCATTCCCTCCCAGTGTTCCCCGAGTACCCTCCCAGAACAACCCAGTCATTCCCAGTCTCTCCCAGTACAGCCCAGTAATTCCCAGTCCCTCCCAGTACAGCCCGGTCATTCCCAGTCCCTCACAGTGCTTCCCCACAGCCCTCCCAATAGAGCCTGGTCATTCCCAGACCCTCCCAGTGGTCCCACACTGCCATCCCAGTACATCCCGCTCAATCCCAGTCCCTCCCAGTGCTTCCCCAGTGCCCTCCCAGTACAGCCCAGTCATTCCCAGTCCCTCCCCGTGCTCCCCCAGTGCCCTCCCAGTATAGCCCGATCATTCATAGTCACTGCCAGTGCTCTCCTAGTGCCCTCCCAGTACTTTCCAGTCATTCCCAGTCCCTCCCAGTACTCCACCAGTGCCCTCCCAGTACAGCCCAGATATTCCCAGTCCTTACAATTGGTCCCCCAGTGCCTTCCCAGTGCAGCCCAGATATTCCCAGTTCCTCACATTACTCCCTCAGTGCCCTCCCAGTATAGCCTGATCATTCCCAGTACATCTCATTGCCCTCCCAGTACAGCCCGGCTATTCCCAGTCCCTCCACAACAGCCCGGTCATTCCCAGTGCCTCCCAGTACAGCCCGTTCATTCCCAGTCACTCCCAGTGCTCACCCAGTGACCTCCTAGTACAGCCCTTTCATTCCCAGTCACTCCCAGTACAGTCCGTTCATTCCCAGTTCCTCCCAGGGCTCCCCCAGTGCCCTCCCAGTACAGCCCGGCTATTCCCAGTCCCTCCCAGTACAGCCCAGTCATTCCCAGTACCTCCAGTTACAGCCCGTTCATTCCCAGTCACTCCCAGTGCTCCCCCAGTGCCCTCCCAGTACAGTCCGGTTATTTCCAGTCCCCCCCAGTACAGCCCAGTCATTCCCAGTACCTCCTAGTACAGCCCGTTCATTCCCAGTCACTCCAAGTGCTCCCCCAGTGCCCTCCCAGTACAGCCCGGTTATTCCCAGTCCCTCCCAGTACAGCCCAGTCATTCCCAGTACCTCCCAGTGCTCCCCAGTGCTCTCCCAGTATAGCCCACTCATTCCCAGTCCCTCTCAGTGCTCCCCCAGTGCCTTCCCAGTACAGCCCGGTAATTCCCAGTCCCTCCAAGTGCTCCTCCAGTGCCCTCCCAGTACTGCCCATTCATTACCAGTCCCTCTCAGCACAGACCAGTCAATCCCAATCCTTCCGAGTACATCCTGGTCATTCCCAGTTCCTCCCAGTACAGCCCGCTCATTCTCAGTGCCTTCCCAGTACAGCATGGTCATTCACAGTCGCTCCCAGTACTCCCTAAGTGCCCTCCCAGTACAGCCCAGATATTCCCAGTCCCTCCCAGTACTCCCCAAATGCCCTCCCAGTACAGCCAGGTAATTCCCAGTCCCACTCATTGCACCCCCAGTGCCCTCCTCGTACAGCCAGTCATTCCCAGTCCCTACCAGTACCACCTGATCATTCCCAGTCCCTCCCAGAACATCCCGGTCATTCCCAAGCCCTCCCAGTGCTCCCGCAGTGTCCTCCCAGTATAGCCCAGTCATTCCCAATCCCTCCCAATACATCCCGGTCATTCCCAGTCGCTCCCAGAACAGCCCGGTCATTCCCAGACCCTCCCATTGCTCCCTCAGTGCCCTCTCAGTACACCCCAGTCATTTCCAATCCCTCCCAGTATATCCTGGTCATTCCCAGTCCCTCCCAGCACAGCCCAGTCATTCCCAGTCAGTCCCAGTACATCCTGGTCATTCCCAGTTCCTCCCAGTACATCCCGCTCATTACCAGTGCCCTGACAGTACAGCATGGTCATTCCCAATCCCTCCCAGTACTCCCTAAGTGCCCTCCCAGTACAGCCCAGATATTCCCAGTCCCTACCAGTGCTCCCCAAGTGCCCTCCTAGTAAAGCCAGTCATTCCCAGTCCCTCCCAGTACTACCTGGTAATTTCCAGTTCCTCTCAGTGCCCTCCCAGTACAGCCCGACTATTCCCAGTCCTTCCCACTACAGGCCGGTCATTCCCAGTGCCTCCCAGTACAGTCCGTTCATTCGCAGTCCCTCCCAGTGCTCCCCCATTGCTTTCCCAATACAGCCCGGTCATTCCAAGTCCTTCCCAGTGCTCCCACAGTGCCCTCCTAGTACAGCCCGGTCATTCCCAGTCACAGAGTAGCTTCACAGAATGACCAGGTTGGAAGAGACCCACTGGATCGTCGAGTCCAACCATTCCCACCAATCCCTAAATCATGCTCCTAAGCACCTCATCTACCCTAACCTTAAACACCTCCAAGGACGGTGACTCAACCACCTCCCTGGGCAGACTGTTCCAATGCCTAACCACCCTCTCCGTGAAGAATTTCTCCAGAGCCTCAACATGCTCCTTGTGGTGAGGGGCCCAGAACTGAACACAGGATTCGAGGAGCGGTCTCACCAGTGCCGAGTACAGGGGGAGAAGAACCTCCCTGGACCTGCTGGTCAGGCCGTTCCTGATACAAGCCAGGATGCCACTGGCCTTCTTGGCCACCTGGGCCCCTGCTGGCTCATGTTCAGTCGGTTGTCAACCAGCACCCCCAGGTCCTTCTGCTCCTGGCAGCTTTCCAGCCAGGTTTCTCCTAGTCTGTACCTCTGCTTAGGGTTGTTGTGCCCGACGTGCAGGACCCGGCATTTGGCCTTGTTAAACCTCATGCCGTTGGTCTCAGCCCAGCAGTCCAGCCTGTTCAGGTCCCTTTGGAGCCTCCCGACCCTCCAGCAGATCCACACTTCCACCCAGCTTGGTGTCATCTGCAAACTTGCTAAGGGAGGACTCAATGCCCTCATCCAGGTCGTTGATAAAGACATTAAACAGGACTGGACCCAGGACTGAGCCCTGGGGAACCCCACTTGTCACTGGCCTCCAGCTGGATTTAACTCCATTTCCCACCACCCTCTGGGCCCGGCCATCCAACCAGTTCTCCACCCAGGAGAGTGTGCACCCGTCCAGGCCAGAGGTGACAGTTTCCGAAGCAGAATGCTGTGAGACACTGTATCAAAGGCTTTACTGAATTGATGAAACAAGTTTCAAGAAAGTATCACCTTGGGCCTTTGAATCACTTGAGAATGTCAACTGGGAGCCTGGCTGAGAGCTGGAACCTACTTGTGCTTTATGTTGGCATCTCTCCGTGTTGACGTTCAAGACTTCACGGGCTGTAACTCTGCCTTATGGCTCCTGGCTGCCTGCCACGAGGAGCCCACGCTGAACGGCAGCGATTACCATCTCTCTTGGAAGCAAAAGAGACGGAGGTAATGAATTGTCTCTGGTTTCAAAACATCCCTACGTAACGCTAATGACTTCTCTGTTAACTGGAACCCGACTAAGGATCTCCTGAAGGTGCAGATACAACCGTGGTCAGGACAGGGCATCTCAGTTGTGTTGGTGTTGGTCCAGGTAGGTTTTTGCCAGGCTGCACCTTGTTGTCTTGGACCAGGATGCAGAATGGCAAAAGACAACTCCTTCAAAGTCATAGGATACACAAAGTGTTCTCGGAAAGATGGTTGCTGTTTGTAGATTAGTCTGACAGTTTTATAGATCCTCATCTAAAACGTGCATCACCGAGACTGTGTGCAAGAGCCCAGGGAGCAGAACGACATAAAACGATCACTTCTAGGGTGAGGAGCTCCTGTAGACACCTTGTCCTGAAGCTGCGAGAACTGGAACTGGGAAGGTGCAACTGGAACTGGGAAGGTGCAACTTAAATTGAGGGAGAAGAGAGGAAATCGGACCCATCATAGTTTTATTTCCTGCCTTAAGACAAAACTTCATTTTTTATTTTTTTTCTGTGCTGTGGTTTTGTTTTCCAATAAAGTGCTTTAAAACACAAGATCTCAAGAGAAAGTCATCAAATTTGCTTCATCTTCCTGTTAGAAGTGACATGTGCGGAAACAGTCAGATTAATATCTTTTACATAAATCCTTGGTGATGTTAAATCTCCACAATTTTTTTCAAGTGCCTTTAAATTATAATCTATTACACAACTCAGTCAAACTCTTATGCTTCTGGATTTTTGGACTCTTATTTATCTGGAATATTATCACAAAATAAGGATCTTTACAGACTAAGTTGATAATTAATAAAAAATATTATCCTCAAAGCAACAGAATATTACTAAAAAAACATATGTAAGAAAAAAACCCCGGGTATTCCCCATCACCATCTGATCAATTCCAGGTGTCCACATCCAGGTTAAAGTACAAACCAAATGATCAAGGCACATCAGCCAAATTATATGCTTCAGAGTTTCCAGAAACACCACATAGATTTTAATAATTTGGGAACAAGATAACCTGTTCACATTGGGGTTGGCAATTTTATTTCCTTAATATGAAAAAAGAGCTATTTCTCAGTTCATGTAAATATCCAGAGCCACTTTTTCACTGTACACTGGATATCACTGAAAAAGTAACCGTGAGTTGTTTTGGTTTTTTTTCTATTTCACTGCCGTTTTCATATAATAAGATTAGTCCCTGCACATACAAGAAATAATTAGTGAAGGGGGGGAGGGTGCCCCTTTCTTCGTCACAATTACATTCCTTGTCCCAGTTTTGGGATTATGTTTTCCTTTAGAGACACTAAGAAAGATTGAGCAAGCAAGCAGATACAACCCACTGTTTAGTGTTCCTATCTGACTTCCATAAATACAGATCACATATAAGCCAAAATGAAATCAACGAAACAAACAAACACCCACCTCAAAAGTACCTTATCGTTTTACTATTGAACATATTTAATTAGTTAAACTCAGAACTCAGGGGAGGAGTAGAATGAGGCATATGGTTCTGTTCCAAATAATTACTGGCATTCAGGATTCAGCGTATCTTTCATAAATTCAGGTTTCTCAGCACCTGTGAGGACGGAGTCAGAAAGCACTGATCAGCACACAAAGGCAGCGAGAAGCACGGCTTACTGCCCCTTCCTTTGGGGAGCACAGTTGCAAAGGGATTCTTTGCGATTCAGGGGAGAGAGCTGCTGCTGACATAGGCTGCGGGATGGCTCTGGCACCTTACACCGCTAGGTAATCCTCTCGCAGAGCCGTGAGCATTTGGAGATGCCCCGTGCCCCTGTGCCACACAGCAGCGCTCAATGGGCTGCCCTGGGAGAGCTGCAAAGGAATTCTTTCCAAATCCATCCCAGCACAACCCCTTCCCATGGAACTGAACTAACGTAGAGCAGCGTCTGAGTGGGGAAAGACGGGCAGCAGCGCCTGCTACGCACCTGGGCTTCTTCACCTTGTGAACCTTCCTGCCTTTTTTTGGTCTCCGTTTATTTTCTCTCTTCCTTCTTTTCTTCTCTTCATGGATTTCCCACGACTCTGCCCAGGTCGCTTTTCTCTTTCCTTTTATTTTATTTCCATTTTCACAGGAGGACCCTGCAAGCCTTTCCATCCTACGGTGGGATTAGATAGATAAAATTAGGATCAACCCAAATTAGTTCTTCATCGAACCAAAGCTAACTCATTTTACCTTCTTCCTTCCAACAGGATCTTGGATCCTTCTGCTCCAAGCCGGGACTCTTCCGAGGTCTCTGCGGTGCTTGCAGGCAACGCGGCGGGTGCCTAAACAATGAATGTCAGCGTTAGCAGGTGGCAAGGGGCACCCTGGGGTGGTAAAGTGACAGACTGTCCCGTTGCTACTTCAACTCGCCAGAGCAGATCCCTTTGGCTGGTTTGCATTAGCCCTTCTACCAAGGGCCTGACTTTGGAAGACAATGTTCACAGGGGCGGGTGAGGCTGAGTTTGTTTGTGGGGGCACTCTGCAGGCTGCCTGAGGTCCCCGTCCAGGCAAGAAAAGGATTGCCAGCTGTGTTCTGCCAGAGTTTCTTCCACCCTCCCGAGACAGAGTCTGCAGATACCCCTCTGCTGCACCACTGCCTTCCGCGGCAGGAGGCTTTGCTTTTGAAATCTATACCTCTTCCTGCAGTGATGCCACCAGCGTGCCTGCTTCTGATGCTTTCTGGACGACGAGTGGAGAGGCTGGTGTGTCCAGGGAAGCTTTGGGCTGGTGCTGCACAGCTGCTTTGCCTGCAGGGCCACGTTGCGCTTCCAAAGGCAGCTCTGGAGGGCAAAAGCACATGCAGCCAAGTGACTTCTTAGAAGTGGCCAGCGGCTAGAGCACAACCCAGCCAAAGCCCTGCCCCAGCTGTCTGCTCAGAGGGTGGCAGCCACCAGCCCCTCCTACCTGTGGATCTGCCCAGGGATGCAGTTTGTTCCTCAGTTGTGGAGGGACTGCAAATACCCTCTGTCTCCTCCCCAAAGATTTCACACTGGTGTTCGATGAGGAACTCCACCAGTGCCTTCACCTGCACATGGAAAACCCCTGGTTTTGGCACGGTGCCTGAAAGTGCGTCAAGCAGCCTTTCCCACTCCAGACCCTTCTGTCTGCACAGAAGGCTGTCGCCGTGGGGCTGCTCTTCCCAGCAGCACTTGCTGGAGAAAGAGTGCAGCCAGAGACCTCTCAAGAGCCAAGCTCTTCTAGACTGGGAAGGCTGCAGCCGGCTTCTGAGCCCAGAGTACCTTCTTTGAAACCTCCACCATGGCCTCCAGCGAGAGCAGCTCCTCGTTGGTCGGGCTCAGCAGGTTTGGTCCAACGCAGATGGCCAGGTTGCTGTAGCTCATCCTGCTGGTGGCTGCATTGCGGCCAATGCGCTGGAGGAGAGTCAGCAGCCGTTCCAGGAGGAGGAGATTGGCGGCAGGCAACTTGCTGGCCACTCTGAGGGAACAGCAACACAAGGTTCATAGAATCATAGAATCATAGAATAACCCGGTTGGAAGAGACCCACCGGATCATCGAGTCCCACCATTCCTATCAAACACTAACCCACACCCCTTAGCACCTCGTCCACCCGTGCCTTAAAAACCTCCAGGGAAGATGACTCAACTCCCTCCCTGGGCAGCCTGATTTCTCCCAAGTCTATGCAGGTGAAGCTTCCCTGTCCATGCCCTTTGGCCCCAAACCCAAGCCCAGCCCAGAAACAGCTGCCAGCCAGAAAACACCGCTTTGGAAGGAGCCCGGCCCTTTGCAGGCTAGTCCCAGGCCTCCACAAAGTCACTGCTCAAAAGACAGGCTGCCGGCCACACTTACGCCTTGAGCCCTTCCACCTTCTCCCAATCGCTTGGCTTCTCCATGGCTCCCATCCAGTCACCGTAGAGGCTGCTGACGAGCAGCTTGCCAGGGATGCTTCGGAGGAAGTCCTGCAATGGCAACGGCTCCAGGTGAGCCCTTGAAGAGTCCAGGAGAGCCAGGAGCTCTTCCCTGCTGCAGGTCAGAAGTGCTCACCTTCAAGATGCCCGCCAGCAGGTGCACAGGCTGGCTTCCCAGGTCAGCAGCCACACCGCGGTCCAGGGCCTCCCGCAGCTCCTGAAGCGACGACACGCACTCCACTCTCCGAAAGACGCCTTCTGTCGATGGTCCACGTTGGTGCAGGATATCCAGGAGCTCCTGCAGGGTGCACACAAGAAGATTTGCTTGGCTGAAGAGCTGCCTTCTGACAGCGGTGGCCAGGGCAGCAGCTCTGCACAACCCCCGGCTGCCTCCCATGGCAAATACCCTGAGACCAGAAGCACCAGGCTCGGCTGAAGAGCCCGGTGGCCATGCTGGGAGCTCCTGGAGACACCCAGCACGTGTCCAGAGCAGGTGGAGGGAAGGTGAGGGACACTCTGGCCACGCTGGCTTACCTGGATGGGCTGGGGCAGCGTGCAGTCCTCCCCACAGAGGGCTGCCAGGGGCTGTGCAAAGAGCCCTCTGCTAGAGCCGGAGCCTGCCTGTCCTGGCTCCCGGGCAGCCGTTGGGGTTCGCCGCAGAGCAAAGGGCCAGGGCAGCCCCATCCTCTTCCTCCTGCTCCCTCCTGCTGCAAAGGGAAACAGAGAGAGAGCCATCAATGGGGACCGCCAGGACAGCGCTCCCGCGGGCAGCCCTGCTCTGCCCTGCCCTGACAGGGAGCAGGACGGGCTGGGAGCCGGGAGCTGAAAGCACGGCTTCTCCGCAATGCCTGCGCCTCAGAGGCTCCTGAGAGCCAGGGTGCTAGCGGGACAGCCTGAGCCAGCCCTCAGCCTGCCCTCCTCAAGGCAGTGGGCAGCAGCCCAGGCTCCGTGTCCTCAGAGAAGCACGTTCAGCAGCCACTCTCCAAATGTCGTCCTTCCTCGTTCGGCTGACATCTTCCCTTGGGGTGCCAAACCTGCGCGACAACACTCAGGGGACAAGAGAGCAGAGCTAATGCCTGCTCAGCCCATCCTCCTGGCTCCGAGGATGGAGCAGAGACAGGCACCACCTCGGGCACTCAGCAATGTCCCCTCTGCCCCTCCGTGCAAGGGACAGTCAACAAGGGAACAAGGGGACCCTGGCGGATCAGCACTCGCCTGCTGCAGAGCGATGGGGACCACCTTGCTCAAGGTGAAGGACAGCTGCAGCAGCATCCCGGCTTCTGCAGAAGAGCTACTTGCCCGAGGAAAGAAGGTCCTCCCCACCTTTCTTTCCAACACTCACCTGCTGGCTGGGAACATCCCCCTCCATTGCCAGAAGGCACCGGTGGAGGCCCTTGCTTGCCGTCATCCTGCAAGAACCAGGTTGTGCTTAGAGAGCAGCCCTAGAGGAGAAAGAGCAAGCGGCCACCCAGCACCAGCAGCCTGAGGGTGGAAGGTATCCTCCCCGGCACAACCCGCCAGGCCGTACCGGCATTCCTGCTGCCTCCCCAACCCCTCAGCTCCCCACGGGGCACCGAGGGACCCTCTCACAAAAGTTCCCCCCACTCCCCAGGGATCCCGGGCACTCTAGCACAGCAGCAGGAGGGTGAAAGGCAGCCTTTCTCACCTTTGCCTGGGCCTCAAGTAGCTTCTCTAGGCTCCTGGCATGCACTGTCCTCCACTGGGCAAGAGAGAAGCAGTGGAAGAAGGGGAGAAGCAATGCTCTCCTGCTTGGTGGAGGAGCAATGCTCAGGGACAGAGCTGAGGGGAGAGATACTCACAGCACGGCGGCAGCTCAGCTCCTTCTCCAGGACTTCGATGGAAGTCAGTCGCGTCACGCGGGCTTTCTTCTCCTCTTCTGATTGCCTGGGCACGGGGAAGGGATAGAAAGAGTGAACCCCGAGCCACCTCCTCTCTCTCCAGAGGAAGCGGTTGCAAACCTCCCCCACGTAACGCCCCAGCGCCAAGCAGAGAGCAGAGCTGCCTGCATTGCTCCTGCCTGCCAGGCAACCAGCCCTGCTTCCCCGCCTGCCTCTCTCTGTTGCAAACAGCACAAGAAGAGACTTTGCATCCCTGAACGATCCCCATCTGCCTCAAAGCTGCTGGCATCTGCAGGGACACCTGTCCCCACCTGGGGGGCTGTGTTCCCCCATGTGCCTTCGCATGCATGGTCCCCAGCCTTACCCCAGCAGTGTGCCCACCCAGAGCTCCTTCAGCGCCTGGGAGCTGCAGAAAGAGAGGAGAAGCAGCGTCAGACCCCACTGGCCCCCCGAGCCTGCAGGCAGAGGCAGGTGCCTGCACAGCCCTGCCCATAGGCAAGGACACTGGGGCAGGACCAAGTCCCATGGGGCAGGACAGAGGCGTTGCCCAAACTCTGCCTCCCTCTGTCCTGCCAGAGGAGCTGCTCTGGCCTGTCCCTGCTGGCAAGCAAAAGGGGACGGGGAGAAGCAGGAGTGAGAAATGTTTCCCATCCTTCTTGTTTCTTCTGCCTGTATGCCCACCCAACAGACCCAACGCAGCACACACGGCCTCCCTCCCTCCCTCTCTCCCTCCATCCTTCCCTCCCTCCCTCCTATCAACCCTCCCTCTCTCCCTCTCTCCCTCCATCCTTCCCTCCCTCCCTCTCTCCCTCCATCCTTCCCTCCCTCCCTCTCTCCTTCTCTCCCTCTCTCCCTCTATCCTTTCCTCTGTCCCTCCCTCCCTCCCTCCCTCCCTCCCTCCCTCCCTCCATCTCTCCCTCCATCTCTCCCTCCATCATTCCCTCCGTCCCTCCGTCCCTCCCTCCCTCTGTCCCTCCCTCCCTCCATTCTTCCCTCCCTCCCTCTCTCCCTCTCTCCCTCCAACCTTCCTTCCCTCCCTCCCTCCCTCCCTCCTTCCCTCCTTCCATCCCTTTCTCCCTCTCCTCCTCTCTCTCCATCCCTCCCTCTCTCCCTCTCTCTCTCCCTCCATCCGTCCCTTTCTCCCTCTCTCCCTTCCTCTCTCCCTCCATCCTTCCCTCCCTCCCTCTCTCCCTCCCTCTCTCCCTCCATCCTTCCCTCCCTCCCTCTCTCCCTCCCTCTCTCCCTCCATTCTTCCCTCCCTCCCTCTCCCTCTCTCCCTCCATCCTTCCATCCCTCCCTCCCTCCCTCCCTCTCTCCCTCTCTCCCTCCATCTTTCCTTCCATCCCTCCCTCCCTCCCTCCCTCCCTCCCTCCCTCCCTTCCTCCCTCTTTCCCTCCTTCCATCCCTCTCTCCCTCTCCCCCTCTCTCTCCATACCTCCCTCTCTCCCTCCCTCTCTCCCTCCATCCTTCCCTTTCCCCCTCTCTCTCTTCCTCTCTCCCTCCATCCTTCCCTCCCTCCCTCCCTCTCTCCCTCTCTCTCTCCATCCTTCCCTCCCTCCCTCCCTCTCTCCCTCCCTCTCTCCCTCCATCCTTCCCTCCCTCCCTCTTACCCAACCTCCCTCCCCCTCTCCTACCATCCTTCCCTCCCTCCCTCCCTCACTCCCTCCATCCTTCCCTCCCTCCTTCTCTCCCTCTATCCGTCTCTCCCTCCCTCCCTCCATCATTCCCTCCCTCCATCCTTCCCTCCCTCCCTCTCTCCCTCTCTCCCTCTATCTTTCCCTCCCTCCCTCCCTCCATCATTCCATCATTCCCTCCCTCCCTCCTTCTCTCCCTCCCTCTCTCCCTCCATTCTTCCCTCCCTCCCTCTCTCCCTCTTTCCCTCCATTCTTCCTTCCCTCCCTCTCTCCCTCTCTCCGTCCCTCCATCTTTCCCTCCCTCCCTCCCTTCCTCCCTCCTTCCATCCTTCCCTCCTTCCCTCCTTCCATCCCTCTCTCCCTCTCCCCCTCTCTCTCCCTCCCTCCCTCTCTCCCTCCCTCTCTCCCTCCATCCTTCCCTTTCTCCCTCTCTCCCTTCCTCTCTCCCTCCATCCTTCCCTTTCTCCCTCTCTCTCTCCCTCTATCCCTCCATCCTTCCCTCCCTCCCTCCCTCTCTCCCTCCCCCCCTCTCTCCCTCCATCCTTCCCTCCCTCCCTCCCTCTCTCCCTCCCCCCCTCTCTCCCTCCATCCTTCCCTCCCTCCTTCCCTCTCTCCCTCCATCCCTCTTTCCCTCCCTCACTCCTTGCTGGTGCGCTGCCCGCTCCTTGCCCAGCTTCTGTGTGCAGGACAGAGGCCACGCACAGAATGGCGTGGGCACGGTTGAGAGGCTCTCCTGCCCCTTGCCAGCCCCGACTGTGGCTGCCGAAGCCCAGGGAGAAGGGGGGCCAGCATTGCACCCCACTGCCCAGCAGCCGTGGCACGCGGCACCGCAACTCACGCAAAAGTGGCGATGCAGGAGCCTGCCGGCCAGACGAGGATGAGGGAGTTGCTGCCCTCGCCGCTGCCATCCTCCTCTTCTTCTGGCTGCCCTGCCTCATTCCCACTGCTCAGCACCCACAGCTGGTCGAGGGCCAGGCGGAGCTGTGGGCGCAGGTTGCTGCCAGGTCTGTGGAAAGCAGAGGCAGGCAGTGAGCTGGGGGTGGCCTCCTAGTGGTCCCCGCGGGAAGAGCCCTGTCCCCAACCTGGCCTCATGACAGAGCGTGGTGCATCCATCACCGAGGTCTTGGGGCCTGGGGCTTGTGCCAAGGTGTCCTTGCCCCGCTCCCAGCACCAGGAATGGGGGACAGGGAGCTGGGCTCCCAGGCTCTTACCGCAACTTGCCGATCACCAGTTCCTCCTGGAGGAGGAGAAGTCGCCTCTCGGTCCTCTTGCGTCCCCAGCTCAGCTGCACATCTGCGCTCAGCACCGCCTCAGCCTCGCTGAGAGCCTCCCTGCAGAGCAGAGCGCGGCAAGCATGAGCAACACTGCTTGGGCAGGCCCCAGCTGTGCCCCGGTGTCCCCAAGCCACCACGGGAGCCCACCTGGAGCTGCAGAAGCAGTTGACCTGGCCCATCCTGGCCGGGACAGGAGGACCCTCGCCGTGCACCAGAGATGTGGCCCAGCCGGGGACAGCGAGGATGGGCAGTGGGGTGCTGGTGCCGGAGAAGCACTGCTCGGGCAGATGCTGCCCCTCACGGCACCGTGCCAGCTCAGCTCCCTCTGCTGTGTCTGGTGCCCGTGGCTCCAACTGACCAACTCGGGGAGCCCAACAGAAAGGGGGCGGGGGCAGGGGGCAGGGGGCGGGGCTTCTTCCCAGGGCTCCCCTGTCTTCTCTTTTATTTTTTACCTTTTTGTGAAAGTTTTTTCCTTAATATCCAGCCTAAATCTCCCCTGGCGGAGCTTGAGGCCATTCCCTCTCATCCTGGGCTCTGTAACATGGGAGAATAGCCCAGCTCCCTGCTCTCCACAACCTCCCCTCAGGTAGTTGTAGAGAGCAATGAGGTCTCTCCTCAGCCTCCTCTTCTCCAGGCTAAACAGGAATTATCCCAGTACACCCAGTATGGGCCCCATAGATCCCAGTACAGCACTAGTAGGGACCAGCAAGGAACCAGCGTGGGACCAGGATGGCACCAGTGCTCCCAAGATTAACAACAGAAATGCCAGTATGGCACCAGTACAGACCAGTAAGGCACCAGTATGGCACCAGTGGGAGACCAGGATGGGCACCAGGGATGCCAGTGCTTCCAGTATGGCACCAGTATGGACCAGTATGGTACATCCTCCCACCATATTACAGTGACTCCGAGTGCATCCCATAAACTCCCAGTGTTTCCCACTGCCCTCCCAGTGCTCCCCAGTGACTCCCAGTACATCCCACTGACTCCTACTATTTCCCAGGGCCCTCTAAATTCTCCTCAGTGACTCCCAGTGTGACCCAGTGACTCCCAGTCCATCCTAGTGTCTCCCAGTGTGACCCACTGTCCTCCCAGAGCTTCCCCAGTGCTCATGAGCAAGGGGCCACACTGGGAGGGCACTGGGATGCACTGGCAGTCACTGGGAACCACCAGTGTGGCAACAGGCTGGGATCAGTGCTCCTAGTATGGCACCAGTATGGACAAGTGTGGCACCAGTGCTCCCAGTACGGACACCAGGGACACAAGGGCACCCAGTGTGGCATCATTGCCCAGGGAGGTGGTTGAGTCACCGTCCCTGGAGGTGTTTAAGGTTAGGGTAGATGAGGTGCTTAGGAGCATGATTTAGGGAATGGTGGGAATGGTTGGACTTGACGATCCAGTGGGTCTCTTCCAACCTGGTCATTCTGTGATTCTGTGATTCTGTGATTATGGACCAGTAAGGAACCAGTGTGGGAACAGTACTGCCTGTATGGGCAGCAGGGACACCAGTATGGACCAGTAAGGCACCTCTGCACACCAGCATGGGACCACTGTGGAACCAGTGGCCTCCCAGTGCTCTCCAATGGCCTCCCAGTTCATCCCAGTGCTCCCCAGTGAGTCCAAGTGCACTCCCAGTGTGTCCAAGTGCTCCCAGTGCCCTCCCAGTGTTACCCAGTGCCTCCCAGTCCCTTCCCTGTGCTATCCCAATGCATAACAGTGACTCCCTCTTCATCCTAGTGCCCTCCCACTGCAACCCAGTGCCTCCCAGTGACTTCCCAGTGTTTCCCAGTGCACTCCAAGTGCATCCCAGTGCCTCCTAGTGCCTCCCAGTACTCTCCCAGTGCATCCCAGTGAATCCTAGTATTTCCTATTGACTCCCAGCACATCCCAGAGTCTCACAGTATATTCCAGTGCCCTCTCAGATACTCCCAGTGTGTCCCAGTGATTCCCAGAGTGTCCCACTGCCTTCCCAGCATGTCCCAGTGACTGCCAGTGACACTCAGTGCTCCCCAGTCCCTCCCAGTACACAACTTCCCCATCCCAGTCCCTTCCAGTGCCCCTCAGTGCTCTCAATCCCCCTCCCAGTGCCCCTCAGTGCCTCTCTGTTCCCCCATTCACCTCCCAGCACCTCCAACTGACCCCCAGTGTCTCCCAAACCCCCTCTCAGTGCCTCACAGTCCTGCCCAGTATCTCCAGTTTGCCTCCCAATGCCAGTCTCACTGGTTTGTTCCAGCACAAGGAGCTCTTATCCCATTCCCCTCCCAGAGACTTACTGGGTCGCACTAGGAACCAGAGAACCAAAGAATCACCAGGCTGGAAAAGACCCACACGTGTCACAGAAAAGTAATAGAAAAACGAGGTCATCAAAGACGAGTGTGATAGCAAACAGGTCATGGAAAGGTCATAGAGGTGTTTGGTCACACGAGGGTCAGGTCATAGAAGGGTGATAGAAATGTTGGGTCAGAGAAGAGCTGGGTCATAGCACTGTTAGGTCACAGAAGTGTCGGGTAACAGAAGGGGCACAGAAGAGTCAGGTTGTCATAAACACTGCTCACCGTGTCCTTGTGCTGGGTCAAGCCCCAGCTCTGGGGCTGTGGGGGAGGCTGAGACCCACCTCTGCCCCCCAGCAGCTGCCGTGCCCTCCAGAGGGGCTGGAGCTGTGGGGGGAGAGCCCAGAGCTCTGCTGCACCCTGCGGAGGGCACTGCATGGGGCCAGCCCAGACTGGGCTGCTCTGTGGGGCTGGAGAGAAAGCAGGGCTGTGGGGAGAGCTGGGAGGGGCTGGGCTGAGCTGGAAAGTGCCCGGGAGAGGACACCAGCAGTGCTGGCTGAGCTGTGTGACCATGCAGGGGGAGGACACGCTGCAGAGGGTGTGAGGGCAGAGCCCAGCCCTGCAGGAGCAGGAGAGGATCCAAGGTCAATTTCTGGATAGACTGCAACACTAAGAGCTGCTCTGGGAGGGATCCAAACCCTTTGTGTGCCATGGGGATATGTATTTGTTCACTGACATGGACAACCAGAGAGAGAGAGAAACATGATTGCCTGGAGAAGTTACAGCAAAGTTGCCCATGTGGTGATGGACCTCGAGGCCATTGCTTTGCCTACATGTTAACAATCTCTTAGGAGACACCTTGCATCCATATCAGATGGAGAATTCTTCAAAGTGCTCCCCCTGTACCGCGCCCTTAATGTAAATATAAATGATGGAGGCGACACAGCTCTGCCAGTCTTCTCTGACAGCTGCAGTCCCAGGGAAAACCTCAGACACACCGGGACCTCTAGAGGTTTGCACTCGGGCTGATGGTCAGAGCGTGGAGCTCGGTCTTAAAACATGAGAACTGCTCTCAGTACCTAAAGAGATATCTCAAACTGCTCTGTTTCATCAGCTGAAATGATTCCAAACTTACAACAAAATGTCCATGGAATTTCTATGCTGCCAAAATATGAATTTTCAGAACACGTTTGATTTGTAGGAGAAGCAGCCTTGCCCTTGCCCTGTGTTTGTATTGCCAGCTCTGTCTGGTACACTGTGCATTTCATCTCCCTCACCTTCCAAGGTTTTCTACATACAATTATTCCAATTCTCATTCTTCCTCTTCTTCAAGGTATTTCTGAAGATTTCCTTTTCCAAGGCCCCCAGAACCTCTCTGTTCTGGCACTTACATCACGTAAGGGTGATGCAGCAGACAGGAACACTGGCACTGAGCCTGCCCAAGGGAGCTGAGGTGAATCTCCCTGGGCCAGTGGGGTTTGTTCCTGGGGTCACACACAGAAATGTCAGGGTTCTGCAAAGAGTCCACATCTGGCCCAGTGCACTCCTCATGCACCCAGGGATGTTCAGAGACATTCAGGCCCTCGTACAGGGGGAGATAAAGGTCATAGTCTCTCTCTGACTTTCTGTTGCCGCTTCCAGAGGTTGGGAGGTGTCAGCCCTGAAGTTTGTTGTCCTGCTCTTAACTCATCTGAGATGCCCACAGCGTGAGGAATGGACACAGGGACCGTGGTTGAAAGAAGCACATCCCAGAGCTGCATTCAGGCACTTACTCTTGGGATGTTGCTCTCAACTCAAAGTGACCTTGAGACACTTTCTGTCCCCAGGCCTTTATGGAAACTCAAGGAAGGGTGTTTGTGTTTGCTTGGGTTCATCTCACCTCATGCACATGATGTACGTGCTCCCATCTCATCTGTACAGTGAGACTATAGACTCTGACCTCCTCATTCTGTGTCCTTCCAGGGAGGGACAAAGAACCTCTGCAAGCTGGGGTGACAGGGCAGTGCTGGGAATGGTGGTTTTGAGGGGCTACTCGAGGCTGGTTGCCCTGGGGCAGATCCTGCAGGGGGTGCAGTGCACATGGGCACAGACCAGACCCTGCTCTGCTGGTCCTCAAGGTCTCACAGGTGGCTGCACTGTGAAAGGAACCTGCAGCCTTCGTGAACCCACCACCCTGACCCGCTGTTTAATTTCACACTGATGTTTTAATCTGTGGCTCATGTTCTTGGGGATGCCCTTGAGGGAAACCCTGAAAGAAGCCTTAAGCCTTCAGGCGCTGCTCCAAGGAGATCCCCTTGATTTATGGAAAGGCTGTTGTGTCCCACGAGAGCCCAGTGCCTGTCCCTGCCTGTGGGCACAGCACTGCCACGCAGCACGGCTGTGACCAAGCTCAGAGCCCTCAGGCCTTACAGCAAGGAGAGGGCTGAGGAGGAGAGTGTGGAAGTGGAGAGACAACAGCTCTGGGTGTTCAAGTGCTGATTCCTGGCTGTGATGCCATGATGGGACTCATTTACCCTCCACCCACGCTGAGAGGAACTGTCCCTACAGCTCCAAAAATATTTTGGAGGAAAGAGGGCTGGAGGTGCTGGCAGGAGGTGCTGAGGCCTCCTCAATCACACAAACACAGAACAATTAAGGCTGAAAAGCCTCTGGGATCCTCCAGCCCATCCCCATGCACGGAACATCCCGAGGTGTCAAATCTGCTGGGTTTGAAGCCCCGGGGTAAAGAATCCCCCATTACCCTGGAGCCTCGACCAGGGCTGCACCGAGTTCACACAAAGGCATTTTCCCTCCTCTCCAACCCAGACGGATCCCACTCCTCTGGACAAGAAGGTGGATGTTCCCAGGTATCACAGGAGTCGTGGCCAACCGACAGCTGTGTCCTTGGAGCCATCCAATGCCAAAATCCTTTCTTTTAATCATGGCCTCGGTGCCTTGTTGACGTCTAAACTGAGCTCTCTTGTTCCCTAGGTATTTCTGTGAGCATAAGAGGTAGAGACCCACTTAGCAGGTTGCTGCGAGCCTCCCCCAGCAGGCCAAAGTGTGGCCTCACCCCTCATGCTGTGGGCCCCTAACTCCATCCTGCCAGACCTCCTCCAGGTCCTCTCCAGTTTCTCCTCTTCCCTTTTGAAATGTGAGACTCGCTGGGTCCTGTGGCATCGTCCTGGTGCCACAAGAGTGACGGCAGCGATTGTCTCCTTTGCCCAGCGTCAAGAGTTGCTCCCTCTGCTCCTCCCAGGGAGGGGCTGGGGGTGGGCAAGAAGCTGTCAGGGGGACACAGGCAGGAGAGCTGACCCCGGCTGAGCAGAGGGAGATCCCATAACAGAGATGCCACGCTCAGTGATAGAAGCTGTGGCAGAAGAAGAAATAAGTAGAGAGTTTATCGTTCAAGGTGACGGGTGTTGGTAGACTGGTGGGGTTTCTGTCTACCTGAGGGAGGTGGCAAATGCTTTGGTTTTGGTTTACGTGAGTTTTTATCTATTCTCTTTCACCTATTATACTATTTTCAGCTCAGCTGACAAGTCAAAAAAATATTCCCATGGAGCAGCATGGACAGGGACCTTGTCGGCTGAGGAGGGTCCTGAGGAGATGGACCTGGGTGGGTGACATTTCAAAAGAGAATTTCCACAGAAATATTGTCTCCTGGAAAATCCTCAGCTTGGAGAAGATTTGGCTTCAAGGAGACATCATAGTGGCTTTGCAGTACCTGAATATCATGACAAGAAAGTAAGGGAGAGTCTCTATCCAAGGACATGGAGTGATAGGACAAGGGGAATAGCTTTAAAATGGAAGGGAGAAGATTTAGATGAGACATGAGGAAGAAATCATTCACAAAGAAGGTGGTGAGTTCATGGCCCAGGTTGCCCAGGGAAGCTGTGGATGCCCCCTCCCTGGAAGTGTTCAAGGCCAGATTGGATGGGGCCTCGAGCAGCCTGGTCCAGTGGGAGACGTCCCTGCCCACAGCAAGGGGGTTGGAACTGGATGGGCTTTAAGGTCCTTCCAACCCAGACCATTCTATGATTTTGAAAAGTATAGTAATAAAAGTTTAAAATAAAATATATTTTTCTTAGGTGTGCTTTGAAATCTTCCTCTTTAACCACATTGGGAAATGACTCCAAGGAGCTGTACAAGGCTTGAAGACCTGAAGAAATCTCCAGGCAGACAAAGAGCTCGTTAAGGCTTTCTGTGCTTTAATGAGACCCAAGGTGAACTCACTGATGAGTCCTTGAACCTCAACTTCTTGGAGAAGATTGCGTGAAGCTCTCAAGAAGTCAAAAGCAGATCTTAGAGTACTTTGAAGTATTAATTGTTCTCAGTGAGGATTGTTAGTAACAAAGCCTCCCCAGGGACTCGTTAGAGCTGAAAGTTGAAAGCCATGATTACAGGCAGGCAAAGGTGCTGTGCAGGTAGCTGTGATGCTGAGAAAAAAGTTTTGTTTCCTTGATGAAGCAGAAAGACCAAGCCCTGATCCCCAGCCCTGGGCAGGCAGATCTGGCTTTGGCTACAATGACACTGGGGTCATGAACATTCCCACAGTGCTGAATCAAAGTGGGAGCAGTTATACCATGTAATTCCAAATAGAGGCCCATGTAGTTATGGGAGATTCCAAGGCTCTCCCACAGTTCCAGGGAGTTTTAGAAGAGTTTGGTCATAGATGGGCAGGGTCAGAAAAGTGTTGGGTCATGGACGAGTGAGTGAATTCTTGCGTGTGAGAAGTGTCAGGTGATGGAAGAGTTGAGTAGTAGAGGAGTTACAGAGAAGTGCAGTCATAGACGGTTTATAAAAGGGTTGGGTCATAGAATTCTCATGGCAGAACTGGGTCATAGATGCCTCCGGTCATAAAAGGGTTATAGAATATTCGGGCCACGGAATAGTCGAGTCATAGAAGTTTGATTTTATTTAGATTTTAGAAAGGTTTGGTCATAGAAGGGTCACAATAGGACTTTTTCACAGAAGGGTTTGTTCATAGAAGAACCTTAGAACTGTCAGGTCAAGAATCTGGTCATAGAAGGTTCATGGAAGAGTCAGGTTATTGAATAAAGCATCATAGCACAGTCAGACAACAGTCAGGACATAGAATGAAGTGTTGTGTCATGGAATGCTCGAGTTATTGAAGGGTCTAATTATATAAGAGATGGGTAAGAGAATATTCGTGTTATAGATGAATCAGGTCTTAGAGGAATAATAGAAGAGTTCAGCTCTAGAAGGTTCATAGAAGACTTAGGTCACAGAATATTCGGGTAACAGAAGTCTCAAGTCACAGAAATTGAGAGTTTATTTGGTTAATAGAAGAATTTCTTAAGCGAAGGGTCATCCAAGAGTGAGTTCATAGAAGTGTCAGGTCATAAACTGGTTGGGTCAGAGGTTATTAAGGTCATAGAAGAGTCAGGTCAAAGAAAGTCATAGAGGTATCATGAAAGAACTGGGTCATAGGAGCCTCTCGGGTTTTATAAGTTCAGGTCATAGAGGAGTCCCAGACGAGTGGGGGTGGTAGAAGACTCGGTTCATAGAAGAAGAGATGCATCATAGAATGTTCATAGAAGAGCAGAGTCATAGAAAGGGTGTGTCATTGAAGTGTCAGGTCATAGAAGCACTAGGTCCTCGAAGGGTCACAGAATTGTTGGGTCATAGAAGACTTAAGTCATAAAAGAGGCACCTGGCAGCTCCTATGTGTGTCAGGTCATAACAGGAATTTCATCATACAAGGGCCAGTTCATAGTAGAGTTAGTTCATACAAGAGTTGGGTCACAGAAGGGTCACGCTTTAGAAGAGTTGGGTCATAGAAGCATCAGGACATAGATGATTTGTGTCACAGAAGAGTCAAAGAAGAATTGAGCCATAGAATGTCACGTCATAGAAGAGTCAGAGAATATTCCAGCCATAGAAGGTCATGGAATGCTCGAGTCACAGAAGGGTCTGATCATTTAAGAGGCAAGTCAAAGAGAATTTGGGTTAGAGATGAGTCAGACAACAGAGGAATAGCAGAATAATTTAATCACACAAAGTTGAAAGAGGTGTCGGGCCATAGAAGTCTCTGGCCGTAAAAGATTTGGGTCATAAAAGGGTAAAAAATATTTGAGTCATGGAAGAGACGAGTGATGGAAGCATGAGAGTTTAGTCAGGAAAAGGAAGGACTGGGTCGCAAGAAGGTCTCAGAAGACTCAGATCATGGAAGTGTTGGATCATAGAAGAGTTTGGTCATAAATAGAAAGTCAGAGAGGGGTCAGTGAAGAGCTTGGTCATAAAAGTCTTGGGTCACTTAAGACAAGTTACAGAATTATTTGGTTATTGAAGTCTCCTAGAGGAGTTGGGTCACAGCAATATCGGGTCCTAGAAGTGTTTGTCACAGTACTGTCAGGTCAGAAAAGGGACATAGAAGTATTGGGATGTAGAAGACTAGAGTCATAAAAGAGTCGTAGAAGGGTCATATAAGCATCAGATCATAGAAGAGTCATTAGAGTAGGGACATCATAGATGGCTCAGCTCATAGAAGACTTGGTTCATAGAAGGATGGTGAGACACAATCTGCCCAAGAGAAAATCAAGTCCCTTTCTCCTTCAGACATCCAGAAATGGAATCTGAGCAGATAATGTCCTGCCCTGAGTCAAAGAGGCCTTGCAGACCTTGCTGGGGAAGCCAAAGACAAAGAGGACACAGGGAATCTCAGACGTGTCTACTCCTGCTCTTCCTAAATTCAGCACTGCCTACACAGGCCCTATGTTACTTTGTTTTTGTTTTTCTTTTACTGTTCCTGGATCAGCAAACCCTGATGATGGGGCCCGTGAATGGTCTTTCAAATGGAGACTGATTCACAGTCTGGACCCTTGCTGAGCTTGGAGGATGCTGTCCCTTAAGCCCATCTGTCCTGAGCTCTGTGACCACATCACAGCTCTGTCTCCCAAATAAACAGCTCAGACTCCTGCTGCCTGTGCCCCTGGCTGAGGGCATTGCTGCCCACTGGGGCTGAAGCCCTGCAGCTGTGGCACCAGCCAAGCTCATCAGGAAACCAAGCGTCGCACACCCTGTGTGTGCAAAGTCTTTGCTTAAAGCAGAGACACTGCTGGGACGGAAGAGAGCTGGGTGTCTCTGCAGCCCCAGGTCTAAACACCAGGGAATAAAAGCCTAAATTCTCTCGATCGATCAGCTTGGAGAAATGAAATCATGAAATAATTCCCTGTCACCTTCCTGGGGCCCTGTTAAATGATGGGGCAACAAAAAGTGATTGTCATGCCCAGCTATTTTTCTAACAGGATCAATGACAGGGCAGGACAGTATCTCTCCCCAGCTGAGCAACGGAACATCAGGGCTGGCTTCAGCCTGTTGCTCAGCAGGTTCCCCTGGAGCCCCAGGGACACCTTGAGGGAGCCCAGAGGGGCAGAGAAGGTGCTGCCTTGGGCTGCTCCTCTACTGCTGAGCTGGGCTGGGCTCCAGGGACAGAGTGAGCTCATAACAAGAGGGTAGTTATGAAAAGAGCCAGGTCTGGCCAGGAGCAGCTCCTCTGCAAAGCCCAGCAGGGCTGAGGGCACTGCCTGCAGGCAGCGAGGGGAGAGGAGGGAGCAGAGAGGGGAAAGGCAGGGTGGAGTGGGAGGAGAGAGGAGGATTCATTGGGACAAAAATCTTTACAACCCTTCTCCAGGTGAGTCTCTGGGTGCAGGACAGTGCAGGTGCTGTTCCTGGAGGGATCTCCTAAAACCTGCACAGCCACAGCCTGTGGGATCTGTCAGGAGGGCTCTTGCCATTTCTGCAGCAGAGAGAAAAACCAGGGTCAGTGCTCAGCCTGCTCGGGGAGCTCCCCGTGGTGGGAGAGGGAGAAGCTGTCAGCGGGGAAGAAGCAGCTCCTGGCAGGAGAGGGTCTTTCTGCTTTTGAGAGAGTCTTGTGTGATTCACGGCTGCACACATCTCTAAATCACTTTTAGATATTTCTAAGAGGACATTTCAAGGGGAAGATCAGGGCAAGGATTATGTTAAAGATAAGGAACTTCTCTGAGTCTGTGGTTTCAGTTACCTGCACCTGGGGAATTTCAGGGGAGCAATGGATCGAGAAGCTCTCAGGCTTAAACAAATCACTGAGACTCCTGAGCTGTATCCTTGAGTGGTCAGTAGGAGCCTCCTAAAGAGTTTCCAGCTCCTCCTCTGCCCATGGGCAGCACCAGCATCACCTCTGCGTGACACACCAGGCTCAGTCTGACCTGTCCTTTTCTGGTTATAAACAACAACCTGTGCCCAGCTTCACCCGGCAACCAGGCAGGTTTGTGTAGGGGCAGGGGATGCAGAGAGGGTCAGATGGGGTCTGTGAGCAGAGGGAAAAGGCACGGGACAGGGAAACACCCCCCAGGAGGAAAATTTCCAGGCTGAAGAGACATGATCATGGAATGAGAGGAGAATTAATAGAGATGCTGTGGCAGGGAGAATTCTGAAAGCTCTGTGTGATCCCCTCTGGTGCAGCCCCTTCCTCTGAGCAAGCCCCTTTGCCTCCTCTCCCACCCAGCAAAGCCTCTGCCCTCAGGGCTCTGGGCTCCAAGGCTGAGCCCCCTCCTCTGCAGCCACAGCTCCAGTGCCCTCTCCAGAGCCCAGGGGCTGAGAGCAACTGCCCAGCAAGGGTGGTGTCTGGGAGGGGGCGAGCACAGCTGGGGAAGGGGAACATTGTCTGAATGCCCAGCTGCCTCTGCCCTGGCCTCTCACCACTAGGTTCTCACTCTCTTTTTCCCTTTTTCTCCCTTTGTTGCTGTTCTTGCTGTTCTCTCATTCCTGCTACCAGGCTCTCTGGGGATGGGAGTTTCAGCTACAGAGTCACCCACGGAGCTAGAAGCTCCTTTGCTGCCGTTGTGTCCATGGGAACCAGAGTCCCAGCTTTCCTCCGAGCCTTGAGGCTGTGGGCAATGCAGTCAGTGGGTCTGGGGAAGGAGTTGAATCTCCCTTCATCAAATGCCTTCATGAGGACACTTGGGTTTCTTTGAAATGGCCTTTCAAGCTGTGAGATTCCCTCCAAGATGCAAACGTGTCCTATTGCATCTTTGTGTTACCTGAATGCCTTGTGGAGAAGTACAGAGATGCTTCAAGAGAGAAAATGGTGTTGGGATTGTGAAATGAGTTATGTGTATCCTGGGCTGAAAGTGGGTGCTGAGACCTTAGGAAAGAGAGAGAATCTGAGTGCTTAGCAAAGGTTCCTCTGCTCTCAGCAGCGGCATTTCAGGCTAACATGGCTGTATGATTCCCCTCCATTTAAGAAAGGTGCAAGTCCTCAGAAAATGGGAACAAGAGCAAGGGACAGAGCAGCTCCCCTCCCTCTGCACTGAGCCACAGGCGATGCTCTCGCCTCGCAGGACTCCCTAAGTTCTCCCTGAGTGCAGCAGAGATTCTGAGGGTTTCTGACTCCCAGGAAGATCTCCAGCTGAGATGGGAAAAGGCTGTCTTGGAACTGGGAGCGCAGATGCTGCTAACGAGAAACAGGAGTATTTTTAACTGGAAAATTAGAACAACAGGATTATCCACACCATCCCCATGACCCCCTGATGCAGAGCAGAGCTGACTCCTTGGAGTCATCGGGCAGAATTCCTGCTCCTCCCTGCATATTCATCCATCACCAAGCAGGGCTCCATGCATGGGAGAAAAGATACTTGGTGTGAGCAGCAGGGGAGGGGAATGAGAAATGGCATTAATATGCTCAGAGACATCTCCTCTAACTCTTCGCTATAATTTTGTTTTGTTCAGTGCCTCATACACAGAGGCAGAAGATGTCCAACAGCAGCTCCATCACCCAGTTCCTCCTCCTGGCATTTGCAGACAGACGGAAGCGGCAGCTCTTGCACTTCTGGCTCTTCCTGGGCATCTACCTGGCTGCCCTCCTGGGCAACGGCCTCATCATCACCATCATCATCTGCGACCACCACCTCCACACCCCCATGTACTCCTTCCTCCTCAACCTCTCTATCCTTGACCTGGGATCCATCTCTACCACTGTCCCTAAATCCATGGTCAATTCCCTCTGGGACAACAGGACCATTTCCTACTCAGGATGTGTTGCTCAGGTTTTCCTCTATGTATTTTTCTTTTCAACAGAATATTCTCTTCTGACTGTCATGTCCTATGACCGCTACATTGCCATCTGCAAACCCCTGCACTACGGGACCCTCCTGGGCAGCAGAGCTTGTGTCCACATGGCAGCAGCTGCCTGGGGCGCTGGGTTTCTCAATGCTCTGCTGCACACGGCCAATACATTTTCCCTGCCCCTCTGCCAGGGCAATGCTGTGGACCAGTTCTTCTGCGAGGTTCCCCAGATCCTCAAGCTCTCCTGCTCACACTCCTACCTCAGGGAAGCTGGGCTTGTTGTAGTAAGTGTCGTAGGGGCATTTGGGTGTTTTGTTTTCATTGTGGTGTCCTATGTGCAGATCTTCAGGTCAGTGCTGAGGATCCTCTCGGAGCAGGGACGGCACAAAGCTTTTTCCACCTGCCTCCCTCACCTGGTTGTGGTCTCCCTGTTTATAAGCACTGCAGGGTTTGCCTACTTGAAACCACCCTCCCTCTCCTCTCCAACCTTGGACCTTGGGGTGTCAGTTCTGTACTCAGTGGTGCCTCCAGCACTGAACCCCCTCATCTACAGCTTGAGGAACCAGCAGGTCAAGAATGCAATGTGGAAACTGATAACTGGATGGATCTTTGAATCATTAAACTGCTCATCACCTTCTGCATAACAGTTATCATGCAATTCATGGCAGGTCCAGACTGGCTTCTCTATTTCTTGTTTGTGATACTCAATTTTCCTTTGAGATAATCACGTCATCCTCTTTTTATGTCATCATCTTCTTCACTTTTCTTACTGACTGGCTGTGTACATGAGGAGCTGTGTTCTCTGTGTGTTTAAACAAAATAAAAGTTTATTCCAAGATATTTGTTTCCTGATGTCTTTCCTCCAAAATATTTTTGGAGCTGGAGGGTCAAACTCTCTTCTTGGACTATTCTTGGGCTCGAAGATAGAATCATCCAATATCTTGAGTGGGAAGGGATCTATAGGGATTATCAAGTCCAACTTCTTCCTCCTCGCAAGATTATCGAAAACCAAACCTTATGACCAAGAGGACAAAGAGCATGATCCAAATGCTCTGCGAACTCTGACAGGCTTTGTGC
Source organism: Clamator glandarius (assembly GCA_033459285.1). Classification (NCBI taxonomy): domain Eukaryota; kingdom Metazoa; phylum Chordata; class Aves; order Cuculiformes; family Cuculidae; genus Clamator; species Clamator glandarius. The sequence continues at coordinate 141,656 of JAUNZM010000030.1, forward strand.
CTTTCAGCGTCACTGGAGAGCCTTTTCCAGTGACCGACCACGCTTTCAGTGAAGAACCATTTCCTAATGTCCTATCAAAACTCTGCACACAGTCCTGCTCTGGGCTCTGACAAGCTCTGGGTACAGAGAGAGGCCGGGCAGGGCTGTTGTTCACCTGGCACAGGAACTGAGTCCAGCAGGAGGGAGAAGATGGACAGAGGGCAAAGCTCACCCATCAACTAGGTTGAGTGTCCAGTGCTGGAGCTGGTGATGGGAGAGACCAGTGTCCTGGGCCCCTTCCCAGTCTGTCCCTGCCACCAAGGGCACCCACTGGCCTCTTCTCTCCTGCTCCTGCAGGGCTGGGCTCTGCCCCTCACACCCTCTGCAGCGTGTCCTCCCCCTGCATGGTCACACAGCTCAGCCAGCACTGCTGGTGTCCTCTCCCGGGCACTTTCCAGCTCAGCCCAGCCCCTCCCAGCTCTCCCCACAGCCCTGCTTTCTCTCCAGCCCCACAGAGCAGCCCAGTCTGGGCTGGCCCCATGCAGTGCCCTCCGCAGGGTGCAGCAGAGCTCTGGGCTCTCCCCCCACAGCTCCAGCCCCTCTGGAGGGCACGGCAGCTGCTGGGGGGCAGAGGTGGGTCTCAGCCTCCCCCAAAGTCCCAGAGCTGGGGCTTGACCCAGCACAAGGACACGGTGAGCAGTGTTTATGACAACCTGACTCTTCTGTGCCCCTTCTGTTACCCGACACGTCTGTGACCTAACAGTGCTATGACCCAGCTCTTCTCTGACCCAACATTTCTATCACCCTTCTATGACCTGACCCTCGTGTGACCAAACACTTCTATGACCCTTCCATGACCTGTTTTCTATCACACTCGTCTTTGATGACCTCGTTTTTCTATTACTTTTCTGTGACACAGGTGGGTCTCTCCAGCCTGGTGATTCTGTGGTTCTCTGGTTCCTAGTGCGACCCAGTAAGTCTCTGGGAGGGGAATGGGATAAGAGCTCCTTGTGCTGGAACAAACCAGTGAGACTGGCATTGGGAGGCAAACTGGGGATACTGGGAAGGACTGTGAGGCACTGAGAGGGGGTTTGGGAGACACTGGGGGTCAGTTGGAGGTGCTGGGAGGGGAATGGGGGAACTGAGAGGCACTAAGGGGCACTGGGAGGGGGATTGAGAGGCACTGGGGGGCACTGGAAGAGACTGGGATGGGGAAGTGGGGCACTGGGAGGGACTGGGGAGCACTGAGTGTCACTGGAAGTCACTGGGACACGCTGGGAGGGCAGTGTGACACGCTGTGAATCACTGGGATGCACTGGGAGTCTCTGAGAGGGCACTGGGATATACTGGGAGTCTCTGGGACATGCAAGGAGGGCAGTAGGATGGTCTGGGAATCACTGGAATTCACTGGGAGGGCCCTAGGATGAACTAGGAGTCTCTGGGATATGCTGGGAGTCACTGGGAAATGCTAGGAGTCACTGGGATGCACTGGGAGAGTACTGGGAGGCACTGGGAGGCACTGGGCGGCACTGGGAGGGCACTGGGAGCCCTAGGAAACACTGGGAGTGCACTTGGAGTCACTGGGGAGAACTGGGATGCACTGGGAGGCCATTGGAGAGCACTGGGAGGTCACTGGTTCCACAGTGGACCCATGCTGGTGTGCAGGGGTGCCTTACTGGTCCATACTGGTGTCCCTGCTGCCCATACTGGGAGTACTGTTCCCATCCTGTTCCCACACTGGTTCCTTACTGGTCCATAATGATGCCACACTGGGTGCTCTTGTGTCCCTGGTGTCCGTACTGGGAGCACTGGTGCCACACTTGTCCATACTGGTGCCATACTGGGAGCACTGATCCCAGTCTGGTGCCACACTGGTGGTTCCCAGTGACTGCCAGTGCATCCCAGTGCCCTCCCAGTGTGGCCCCTTGCTCATGAGCACTGGGGAAGCTCTGGGAGGACAGTGGATCACACTGGGAGTCACTGGGATGGACTGGGAGTCACTGGGTCACATTGGGAGTCACTGGGGAGAACTTGGAGGGCCCTGGGAAATAGTAGGAGTCAGTGGAATGGACTGGGAGTCACTGGGGAGCACTGGGAAGGCACTGGGAAACACTGGGAGTCTGTGGGATGCACTTGGAATCACTGCAATGTAGTGGGAGGATGTACCATACTGGTCCATACCGGTGCCTTACTGGTCTGTACTGGTGCCACACTGGGTGTACTGGTGTCTCTTGTGTCCGTACTGGTGCCCCTGATGTCCATACTGGAAGCAGTGGAATCCCTGGTGCCCATCCTGGTCTCCCACTTGTGCCATTCTGGTGTCTTACTGGTCTGTACTGGTTCTGTACTGGCATTTCTATTGTCAATATTGGGAGCACTGGTGCCATCCTGATCCCACGCTGGCTCCTTGCTGGTCTGTACTAGTGCTGTACTGGTATCTATGGGATCCATACTGGGTGTACTGGTGTTATACTTGTTCCACACTGGTCCTATATTGGTCTGTACTGTACCATTAATGGTCTGTACTGGTCCATAGTGGGAGCAGTAGTCCCATCCTGGCCGCCTTGGTATCCCTACTGGGGAGTCCTGTGTTCATTCTGGGATCACTGGTCCCTTACTGGTCCCACACACTGGTGCCTTACTGGTCCATACTGGTGCCACACTGGGTGTACTGGTGTCTCTTGTGTCCGTACTGGTGTCCCTGATGTCCATACTGGGAGTACTGGCCCCACACTTGTGCCTTACTTAGGCATACTGGTGGTACACCTGCATCCCTGTTGTCCGTACTGGGAGCACTGGTGTCAAAATGGTCCCACACTGGTGCCATACTGGTCCATACTGGAAGCCCTGTTGTCCTTACTGTCGTCCCTTTATCCTGTACTGGGAGCACAGGTCCCACACTTGTGCCTTGATCCATAGTGGTGCCATACTGGGAGCACGGGTGTCCCTGGTGTCCAAACTGGGATCACTGGTTCCACACTGGTCGGGAGGCTCCAAAGGGACCTGAACAGGCTGGATCGCTGGGCTGAGACCAACGGGATGAGGTTTAACAAGGCCAAGTGCCGGGTCCTGCACACGGGGCACAACAACCCTGAGCAGCTCCAGACTAGGAGAAGTCTGGCTGGAAACTGCCTGGAGGAGAAGGACCTGGGGGTGCTGGTTGAAAGCGACTGAACATGAGCCAGCAGGGGCCCAGGTGGCCAAGAAGGCCAGTGGCATCCTGGCTTGGATCAGAAATGGCATGACCAGCAGGTCCAGGGAGGTTCTTCTCCCTCTGCACTCGGCACTGGTGAGACCGCTCCTCGAATCCTGTGTTCAGTTCTGGGCCCCTCACCACAAGGAGCATGTTGAGGCTCTGGAGCGAGTGCAGAGAAGAGCAACGAAGCTGGTGAGGGGGCTGGAGAACAGGCCTGATGAGGAGCGGCTGAGAGAGCTGGGGGTGTTCAGCCTGGAGAAGAGGAGGCTGAGGGGAGACCTCATTGCTCTCTACAACTACCTGAGGGGAGGTTGTGGAGAGCAGGGAGCTGGGCTCTTCTGCCAAGTGACAGGGGACAGGATGAGAGGGAATGGCCTCAAGCTCCACCAGGGGAGATTTCTTATTAAGAAGAAAAACGTCCTTTTCCAAATAAAGAAAACTTTGTCTATTTAATTTCTCCCGTGACGTGCGGGGAGGGGAGAAAAAAAAGCGTATTTGCCTCTTTCAGAGATTCCGATTGTCCCATCGTAACTCATTTATGTGGAACTGAGTATTTTGAAAGGAAAAAAAACCCCTTACCCTAAAAATCATTTTATTGTCCAGGTCGTTTATGGTTTGTTTTTCTTTTTTAATTTTAATCACTTAAATATTTAACTGTAAAACCACAAAGAATTATATATATATTATATATATTTAATATATATAAAATATATATTTTTATATATTATATATTATATATATCTTATATCTTATGTCTTATGTCTTATGTCTTATATCTTATATATATTATATATTTTATATATATTTTATGTATATTATATATATATTTCAGTTTTATGGATCACATAGCGAGATAGTTTGGCACCAATTCAATGGTAAATATACATGACATGACATATATATATTTATATATATAAGCATGGTGGCATTATAGCTAAATTTATATTTTTTTTAATCTCATTAGATCAAGGTGTTTGCTAAAGTTTTCAAGGTTTTTTGAGTTTATGCATTATTTATATTTTATATAGAAAGAAAAGCATCGTTTCTAGCCTGTTTTCCCTGCATATCTGCATTTCTGCACGTAAGCGTGAATGAGAATATGCAGTAAAACTGCAGTAAATACTGGATTGATAACATTACTTAATAATAAATAACATAATTACAGACATCAGGGTCATAATGCCGTCAATGAACAGTAGTTTGTACTGTGAGAATTAATATTATAAAATATATATTTCCTTGGAGCAGAAAGTCAGCAAATAGCAAAGGGCTTCATCATTCAGTTGGTGCGATCGGTAGTTTTAACCCATCGCTTAAATGAAACTCATTACATTTTAAAGTTAAACAGCCAAAACTATATAAGAAATGACAATTTATCCATTTCTACTTTTTCCTTTTTTGTTTTTAGTTCTCCCTTTTCACTCAGCCAAATACCAAGTAGCCTTCATCACAGGCGATTTCAATGGGCTGTTGGTACTTAAATAGCGTTTGCGAATTAACGATTTGCGATGAAAAACGAACGTTAATGACAAACCTGAAATGAAGGGTAAAAAGGTTTGACATGTGCCTATTAGATTTCTTGGTACAAAAAACGTAAATAGTCAGAACTTGAAGTCAACACCCACGTTTTGACTAATAACACAACGTTCTTCGACACTTTTCTATGTCTAATTATTACTTGGAGATAAAAAAAACAGATTATTAGATTTTAATGCAGGTTTATAGTCTATGAATTTTGGTGTGAGGCAATTACCCCCCTTGACCCCCCTCGGACCCCAATCACCCCCTTTGACCCCCCCCATGGGGACCCCGATTATCCCCTGTGACTCCATTTACCCCCCTTGGCCCCCTTCAAACCCCAATTAACCCCCCCGAACCCAACCACCCCAATTGAACCCCTCAACCCCTCCTTGGGGACCCAAATTACCCTCCTTGACCCCAATTACCCACCCTGGATCCCCCCCCAGACCCCAATTAACCGCTTTGACTCCACCCCCAGACTGCAATTACCCCCCCTTGGCTCCCTCCAGACCTCAATTAACCCCCTCGACAACCCCCCAAATCCAATTACCCCTCCATGATAACCCCAAACCTCCCCTTGGGTACCCCAATTACCCTCCTTGACCCCAATTACGACCCTGGATTCACCCCCAGACCCCAATTAACCGCTTTGACTCCCCCCCCCGCGACTGCAATTACCCCCCTTGGCCCCCTCCAGACCTCAATTAACCCCCTTGCCACCCTCCAACCCCAATTACCCCTCCTTGATCACCCCAAACCTCCCCTTGGGGACCACAATTACCCCCCTTGACCCCTCTTTCCCCCCTCTAGACCCATCCCCCCGCACCCCATTACCCTCCCGGACCCATTTTCCCCTCATTCCACCCCCCATTTTCCCCCCAACCCCCCCATTACCCACCCATTGCCCCCTAAGCCCCCCAGTTCACCCCCCGTTTTACCCCCTTCCCCACCATTTCCCCCTAGGTTCCATTTTCCCCCCACGTTACTCCCCCTTTTTACCCCAACCCCTCCATTTCCCCCCCATTAACATCCCCAGAACCCATTTTGCCCCCTATTCCCCCCTCTTTTTCCCCCCAACATCCCTATTACTCCCCCAGACCCATTTTACCCCCACTCTCCAATATTCCCCCCCTTTTTGCCCCCCAGCCCCCCCATTTCCCCACCCAGGACCCCATTTCTCCCCTCTCCTTGCCCCCCAATCCCCACATTTCCTCCCCCATTTCCCCTCCCTTTTGCCCCCACCTCCCCCAAATCGCCCCCAGGAACCCGAATTCACCACCCCTAGCCCCCCAAAAACCTCCAGGAAATCCAATTCCCCCCCACAAATGCCCCACAGCCTCCCCAAAACGCCTTTTCCTCCCCCTAAATTGACCCCCTCAAGCACCAGTTGCCCCCCAGGAATCACAATTGCCCCCACTTGTCCCACAATTGCACCTCAAGTACCCCAACTGCCTGCCTAATTCCTCCCCCGGAACCTGAACTCCCCCCCCAATTGACCCCCAGCCCCACCAAACACCCTTGTTCCCCCCAAAATTGCCTCCTCACCCTCCAGTTGCTCCTCAAGAACCTAAACTAGCCCCCAAAACCCCCTAGGGAACCCGATTTGCCCCCCAGGTACCCCAATTACCCCAGCAATTGGCCCTAGCCCCCCCATATGCCCCTGTTCCTCCCCAGTTGCCCTCCTCACTGCCCAATTGCACCCCAGGAACCCCAAATCCTGCCTCTTGCCCCCCAGTTGCCCTCCAGGAACCCCAATTGCCCCCCCAATTCCCTCCAGGAACACCAGTTTCCCCCCAGTTGCCCCCCAGCATCTCCCAAGCGCCCTTGTCCCCGCCAGTTGTCTGCAGTTGACCCCCAATTGCATCTCAAGAACCACAGTTGCCCCCCCTTCCCCCAAAGTCTCTCCCCAGGAACCCCAGTTGCTCCCCAGTTGCCCCTCAAGAATCCCAATTGCCTCCCCAGATCCCACCCAGGAACCTGAATTCCCCCCAAGGTTGCCCCCCCAGGTACCCCAATCCCCCTCCCCAATTGCCCTCAGGCCCCCCAAATTCCCTTGCCCCACCCCAGTTGCCCCCCAGGAACCCCAGGTGCCTCCTTTTACCCCCCAATTGCCCATCAGGAATTCCAGTTGTCCCTCCAAATCCCCCCCCAGGAACTTTAATTCCTCCCCAGTTGTATGCCAGCCCCCCCTAAATGCCCTTGCCTCCCCCCGGTTGCCCCCCTCAGCCCCTCTAATTGCCCCCCAGGAAACCTAATGACCCCCCAATTGCCCCACTTATGCCCTAAATGCCCCTCCAGAACCCCGATTTTCCCCCTAGTTGCCCCTCTCAGCCCCCAACTGCCCCCCAATTTCAAGGGGACCATGAAAAAGAAAACAGACCAATACTTTTTTCCAGACAACAGACTAGAAAAAGAAAAGTCCCCTTGATAATCGAATGCGATTTCAAAATAACCAGGAGCGTGTTGCTGCTTATTTGTCCTCAAGGGGCGAGATCCGGGACTTAAACGAGGGAACAGTGAAGGTGGAGAGAGGTTTGGATGAAACCTTTCCACGGCAGCAAGAGGGTTTTGAGGAAAGAAAGAAATCTCTATCCAATCCTAAATGAGGAACAAACAAATAAGCAAATCTATGAAAATCAAATAATCGAGAATTCCATGGAAAGTTGGGTGCAGGCAGCCTGGTTGAAAAATCTGGGTTTTTTTTTTTTTTTTTTATATGAATGAGGGCAGTTAATATTTCCCTGAAGTTTCGCTAATGTGAAAGCCTGAAAAGAGGAAAAGAGGAATCGTGTTTCAGGCTCGCTGGCGTTTTCAAAGGCACCTGAGATCAATAACAACCATTCTGCTTCTGTTTTCGCAGTTTGCGTCTTTCTATGCCAACACGCAATTTCCTAAGGAAATTGTGCGCACCGAGCAGTTCTTCAAATCACGGGATGGGGGTAACAAACCACGCAGCTAATATTCAAATACGAGGATAGAGATACCAGCGGTTCAAAATGAAAGGCAAAAAAAAAAAAATCCCCAAACGCATCAAAGCACTGAAATTTCGTGATTCATTTTTGCAAAAGCAAAGAGCAGATGAAAGGAAGATTTAAAGAGAAATCTCCCCTAAACTGGGATGAAATATTTCATTCTACTGAAGTGGTTTGGAGCCATTTAGGTCCAGAGCCCCACTCGGACGCTGCATTCTCACCAAAGTCGATTTGGAGACCAAAATAATGCTCAATTGAGGTAATAAAGAGGAAAAAAAAAAGATTTATTTGCACCAGAAACAAGTTCTGGAGCTACTAGGATTTAGATTTGCCCACAAAGTCACTCATGAGCTGTTGCAGAAGGGCAGGTACCGGCCAGCATCCTATTGAGATGACACAAAGCTTAATAATGTATTTATTAGCACAGATTATTTATCTTCGACACAAGGCTGTGAGGCACAGACATCGGGATCACTCAGGAAAATCTTTGAGAAAGATTTTATAGATGGAGAAGGTAACTGAGAAATAAAGGGTTCCAGCCCTCTCTGAGCATCCCAGGTGGACACTATTCAGATTATTTGCAAACCTACGTGTAGGATCCTTTCATCCTACCAGCTCTGCCGCAAGGGATTTCTGGTTTCCGTAGCTCATGGTTCTGACTGGCATTAAAAAAATAAACTAAGAAAAAAAAAGAGAAGAAGAGATTGGCACACAGAATAAGAAACACACAAAGAATTTACTTTAGGAAATTATTAGGGGAAAAAGCTAATCTGCACACAGTGCTACAGTAAGATAAAATTATACACCGTGGGCTTTTTTGGATAAAAACTGTTTTGAAAATTGTTATATTTCTTTTGAAGAAAAAGGAATGTGGCTGGAAAGCCTATAAAAATCCCCAAGGAAACAGCTTTTGAGCTACAAGCCACCTCCAGCGTTGATTCCTTGCTTATTAGTTGCCTCTTACCCCATCCAGCCGCCCATGGAGCCTCTTTGAAAAGGAGTTGGGTACCTCTGGGAGAAAACAGATGTTGCAGTTAAGCAGTTAATTATTTTTATTATGAATTATTGGGAGCCTGCAGCTACTCCCGGTGATCCAGATGAGATCTTGTCCGTAGATTCCCTCAGTGGGGATGGGAGATGACGTTGTCGATTGAAAACAGCCGGGTTAGGGGTGTAAGACAAAGGTACAGTATGAAAATCAAGTAAGACGATCAAGACATCGTTGTAATTTTTACTGTTGTGATAGAAGTTAATTAGCAAACTCATGTCACCAAAACCAGGGAGATGCCAGAACAAACCTTCAAAAGGACTCGGGATAGTTGCCACTTTCCAGCAGCGACCAACAGGAGGAAAATGTAGGAGTTTTCATTCTCCTTTAGGTGTTTGCTGGGACAGAGCATGTTCAAGGCTGCCCAGGCAAAGAGAGGAGTGAAATTCGAGTCTTCAATAAGCCAAATTCATTTATTTTTAAATCACAGTCGTGCATCAGAGACACTGAAGATGCTCATGATTGAAAGCAGCCAAAGGGAAACAGCAGGTGGGATCAGACGGAGTCACAAAAGACCAAAAGGGACGGTTTGGCCATTCTGCCCCTGAGAAAATCAAGATGATGCAGGTTGGCAAAGAGAAATTAAAGCATTTACCCTCTATACACACTCAGAAAAGGATAAACGACAACAAGGGGTGGAGGAACAAGGTCCAAAGCTGCTGCACCCTCTCCTGTTGATCTTCTTACAGGAGTTTTTTTCAGTCCAAAGCCAACTTCAGGGGAGAACATTAAAATGACAACATTACACTTTCTCAGCCCTCTCTGCCTCTGAGTGGGGAGCGCAGGATCCAGGCACGTGTTGTTCCGTAGGGTATCTCCCAAGAAACTCTCGTTGATTTGGGCTCCTACACTCAAAGCGCAGACAGAGACGAATCCGAAAGGAAAACTTTGGTGTGAAAGCCGCAGCAAACCAACTTCTGTGTGAGAAATGAAGCCAACAAACCCCAAACCGAGAAGGAGCCAAAGCAGCCACACAATTATCACAAGATTTTTAACTCATAAACGACTGAGGAGGATTGAGAAGAGGAGCAAACACACCCTAGAACGGCTCGTGCAACAGCAGCTGGTAACCCAGGTCCCTGTTTCCAGTAGGAAGTCGAGGGGAGCATGAAATGATCCTCAGGAGGTAGTTGTACACCTGTCACTTAGATCCTGTTAAAAATTCCCAACAGCGTCAGCGTTAAATAACGATGATAGAAAAAAAAATCAAAATTCAGATGAGATAAACAGTTCATTCGCTCGTAGCCAAAATTTAAAAATACCAGTAGGAACAACTTGAGTAATTCTTGATATAAATCATCTGGATGAAAGTTCACAGTGCGCATGGCAGCTAAATGAAAAGAAAATGAAGCAGCTTTGTAACCCCCCTTTTATTAATAGTCTTGCCGTACAAGTCTACGAGATGGAAGTAGAGTAAATATATTAAATGCCTCTTTCGTGTATGTAAAAAATGTTTGTTCATAGGAAAATAAAGGATGAATGAGCCAGGAGACACACACGGGAGTTTTTTGAGGCTGGATCAAAAGCAAGTGAGAGGGAAAAAGTTCTGTGATGCTTAACTGCCCCCTTGTGATCGAACATCGTCATTCAGGTAGGATTTAGGGGTGCAAAAGCATCTTCAGCCTTCGCAGAAAAGACTTGAAGGCAAAAGAGGGATTTTCCTTGGACCTTCACGAGTCCCAGATGAAACCAAGAACCCCATAAGCATTTCTGGTCCTTAAAAATCTTCTGTTTGATCAAATTTCTGAACAAGGACTGCATTTTCTACTTTTTTTTTTTTTTTTTTTTTGGATTATTCCTTTCCATAAGGAATTTCTCTCATTGTCCACAAATACTATGTGGTTACATGTAGGAGGGAACAGTCCTTCCACTTACAAATAAAAGCACTAAGAGGATCATGTTTAATGGGTTCAAATCTAGAATTTACAAACTATTATATTCCCAGCACACATTATGAAAAAAAAAAAGTTTAGGGAAGAGGAATCTCTGTCTGTTAGTGTGCATTTTATTGGAAATTCTCTTTTCATGTGAAGCCAGTGAAATCCCAGAGATGCATTAAATTATTGTGAATGAAGTTCTGAAGGATTTCTAATCTAAACAACCTTTTGACTAAATCCTTCTGTGAGAATATGACCAGGACGTTTGGATTTCACACTTTTGGGGCACATCAAGCCAACAGTTCTGTGGCCAAACTTCAAGTACCTGGATGCGATTAATCAACACAAACATATTCACAACACAAACGTCTCCCAAGCGACAGGGGCCACACCTCGAATCCTGGGGTCAGTTCTGGGCCCCTCGCCACAAGAAAGATGTTGAGGCTCTGGAGCGAGTGCAGAGAAGAGCAATGAAGCTGGTGAGGGGTCTGGAGAACAGGCCTTATGGCCTCTCTAGATCCACCTGGGAACCCTTTAGGGTCTTCTTGGACCCCCAGGAACCCTCTAGATTCACCTGGGACCCCTTTAGGGCTTTCTAGTACACTTCTTGGATCCCCAGGAACCCTCTAGATCCACCTGGGACCTTATGACGAGCACTTGAGAGAGCTGGGGGGGTTTAGCCTGGAGGAGGCTGAGGGGAAACTTCATTGCTCTCTCCAGCTACCTGAGGGGAGGTTGTGGAGAGGAGGGAGCTGGGCTCTTCTCCCAAGGGACAGGGGACAGGACGAGAGGGAATGGCCTCAAGCTCTGCCAGGGGAGGTTCAGGCTGGACATTAGGAACAAATTTTTCACAGAAAGGGTGATTGGGCACTGGCAGAGGGTGCCCAGGGAGGGGGTTGAGTCACCTTCCCTGGAGGGGTTTAAGATACAGGTTGACGAGGCGCTGAGGGACATGGGTTAGTGTTTGATGGGAATAGTTGGACTCGACGATCCGGTGGGACTTTTCCAACCTGGTTACTCACAGAATCACAGAATAACCAGGTTGGAAGAGACCCACCGGATCGTCGAGTCCAACCATTCCCACCAATCCCTAAACCATGCCCCTAAGTACCTCATCCACCCGCACCTTAAACACCTCCAGGGACGGTGACTCAATCACCTCCCTGGGCAGACTGTTCCAATGCCTAACCACCCTCTCCGTGAAGAATTTTTCCTTATCTCAAGCCTAAATCTCCCCTGGTGGAGCTTGAGGCCATTCCCTCTCGTCCTGTCCCCTGTTACTTGGGAGAAGAGGGGAAAAGACGAGAGGGAATATTCTTACGGTGCCACCTCAGGCAGCAGCTGACCCAGGAAACCATGGAATCGCAGAGCGGTTTGGATCAGGAGGGATATTAAATCCCATCCAGTTCCAGCCCCTGCTATGGGCAGGGACACCTTCCACACCAACTTACTCAAAGCACCATCCAACCTGATCTCAACCACGCTGGGATGAAATCTTTCAGCATGACCTCTCCTTGCTGGCTGCATGCTTCATTTTTTTGAATTATTCTGCCATGTTCAGGTGAATCTGACTTTGCCCTCACTTCCAAAGACAAACTTCATCTGTTTGGCTCTTGTTGGAGAATACAAGCTTTGGAAACGGGCTTGGAATTTGGGATAATGATTCTGGTTGGGAGCACAAGTCCTGGTGTGTGACAAAGCAGAGGGTAGAGCGGGTGTTACCCTGAGTTGGGCTCCAGGAAAGCTGGGGAGGGGCTTACGAGGGCATGGAGCGATAGGGCAAGGCTGGGGGGCTTAAATTGGCAGGGGGAAGATTTTTGTCCTATTGTCCAATCCAAATTCCTCACGATGAGGGCAGTGAGACCCTGGCCCAGGTTACCTAGAGCACTGGTGGCTGCTCCATCCCTGGAGATGTTCAAGGCCAGGCTGGATGGGGCTTGGAGCCCCTGATCCAGTAGGAGGTGTCCCTGCCCATGGCCGGAGTGGCACTGGATGGGCTCTGAGGCCCCTTCCCACCCAAACCATTCAATGATTACATGTACAGCCCAGTCATTCCCAGTCCCTCGCAGTACAGCCCAGTCATTCCCAGTCCCTCATAGTACAAACCAGTCATTCCCAGTCCCTCCAGTACAGCCTGGATATTCCCAGTCCCTCCCAGTGCTCCCCCAGTGCCCTCCCAGTACAGCCTGGATATTCCCAATCCCTCCCAGTGCTCCCCCAGTACTCTCCCAGTACAGCCAGGTAACTCCCAGTCCGTCCCAGTGCTTCCCCAGTGACCTCCCAGTACAGCCTAGTCATTCCCAGTCCCTCCCAGTACAGCCTGGTCATTCCCAGTCCATCCCAGTACAGGCCGGTAGTTCCCAGTACCTCCCAGTACAGCCCGTTCATTCCCAGTCCCTCCCAGTGCTCCCCGAGTGCCTTCCCAGTACAGCCCAGTCATTCCCAGTCCCAACCATTGCTCCCCCACTGCCATCATAATACAGCCGAGACATTCACAGTCCCTCCCAGTACATCCAGTTCATTCCCACTCCCTCCCAGTACAGCCCGCTCATTCCCACACCATCCAAGTACAGCCCTCTCATTCCCAGTCCCTCCCAGTGCTCCCCGAGTGCCCTCCCAGTACAGCCCAGTCATTCCCAGTGCCCTGCCAGTAGAGCCCGGTCTCTCCCAGTCCCTCCCAGTGCTTCCCCAGTGACCTCCCAGTACAACCCAGTCATTCCCAGTCCCTCCCATTACATCCCGTTCATTCCCACTCCCTCCCAGTACAGCCCGCTCATTCCCACTCCATCCCAGTACAGCCCGCACATTCCCAGCCCCTCCCAGTACAGCCCGCACATTCCCAGTCCCTCCCATTGCTCCCCGAGTGCCCTTCCAGTACAGCCCAGTCATTCCCAGTCCCTCCTAGTGCTCCCCCAGTGCCCTCCCAGTAGAGCCCAGTAACTCCCAGTCCCTCATAGTGCGTCCCCAGTGCCCTCCCAGTACAACCCAGTCATTCCCAGTCCATCCCAGTAGAGCCCACACATGCCCAGTCCCTCATAGTACAGCCCGGTCATTCCCAGTCCCTCCCAGTGTTCCCGCACTGCCATCCCAGTACAGCCCGCTCATACCCAGACCCTCCCAGTGCTCCCCCAGTGCCCTCCCAGTAAATCCTGGTCATTCCCAGTCACTCCCAGTGCACAACCAATGTCCTCCCAGTACAGCCCAGTCATTCCCAGTCCCTCTCTGTACAGCCTGGTCATTCCCAGTCCCACCCAGTGCTACCCCAGTGCCCTCCCAGTATAGCCTAATCATTCTCAGTACCTCTCAGTGCCCTCCCAGTACAGCCTGGCTATTCCCAGTCCCTCCCACTACAGCCCGGTCATTCCCAGTGCCTCCCAGTACAGTCCGTTCATTCCCAGTGCCTCCCAGTACAGCCCGTTCATTCCCAGTCACTTCCAGTGCTCCCCCAGTGCCCTCCTAGTACAGCCCGGTCATTCCCAGTCTCTCCCAGTACAGGCTGGTCATTCCCAGTCCCTCCAAGCGCTCCCCCAGTCCCTCCCAGCACAGCCCAGTCATACCCAGACCTTCCCCGTACATCCTGGTCATTCCCAGTCCCTCCCAGTATAGTCCTTTCATTCCCAGTGCCTCCCAGTACAGCCTGTTCATTCCCAGTCATTCCCAGTGTTCCCCAGTGCCCTCCCAGTACAGCCCGGTCATTCCCAGTCCCTCCCAGTACAGCCCAGTCATTCCCAGTCCCTCCCAGTGCTCCCTCAGTGCCCTCCAAGTACAGTCCGCTCATTCCCAGTCCCTCCCAGGACAGGCTGGTCATTCCCAGTCCCTCTCAGTGCCCTCCCAGTACATCCCAGTCATTCCCAGTCCCTGCCAGTACAGACCGGCCATTCCCATTCCATCCCAGTTCTCCCATAGTGCCATCCCAGTACAGCCCAGTCATTCCCAGTGCCCTGCCAGTAGAGCCCGGTCTCTCCCAGTCCCTCCCAGTGCTTCCCCAGTGACCTCCCAGTACAACCCAGTCATTCCCAGTCCCTCCCATTACATCCCGTTCATTCCCACTCCCTCCCAGTACAGCCCGCTCATTCCCACTCCATCCCAGTACAGCCCGCACATTCCCAGCCCCTCCCAGTACAGCCCGCACATTCCCAGACCCTCCCATTGCTCCCCGAGTGCCCTTCCAGTACAGCCCAGTCATTCCCAGTCCCTCCTAGTGCTCCCCCAGTGCCCTCCCAGTAGAGCCCAGTAACTCCCAGTCCCTCATAGTGCGTCCCCAGTGCCCTCCCAGTACAACCCAGTCATTCCCAGTCCATCCCAGTAGAGCCCACACATGCCCAGTCCCTCATAGTACAGCCCGGTCATTCCCAGTTCCTACCAGTACAGCCTGGTCATTCCCAGTACCTCCCAGTACAGCCCGTTCATTCCCAGTCCCAACCAGTGCTGCACCAGTGCCATCATAGAGCAGCCCGGTCATTCCCAGTCCATTCCAGTACAGCCCGTTCATTCCCACTCCCTACCAATAGAACCCACTCATTCCCAGTCCCTCCCAGTGCTCCCCCAGTGCACTCCCAGTACAGCCCACTCATTCCCAGTCCTTCCTAGTGCTCTCCCAGTGCCTTCCCAGTACATCCCGCTAATTCCCAGTCACTCCCAGTGCTTCCTCAGTGCCCTCCCAGTACAGCCAAGTCATTCCCAGTCCCTCCCAGCACAGCCCAGTCATTCCTAGTCTTTCCCAGTACATCCTGGCCATTCCCAGGCCCTCCCAGTGCTCCCCAAGTGCCCTCCCAGTACAGCTCGGTAATTCCCAGTCACTCACAGTACAACCTGGTCATTCCCAATCCCACCCAGAACAGCCCGGTCATTCCCAGGCCCTCCCAGTGCTCTCGCAGTGCTTTCCCAGTACAGTCCGGTCATTCCCAGTCCCTCCTAGTGCTCTCCCAGTGCCCTCCCAGTACAGCCCGGTCATTCCCAGGCCCTCCCAGTACAGCCCGGTCATTCCCATTCCCTCCCAGTGCTCCTGCAGTTCCACCCAGTATAGCCCAGTCATTCCCTATCCCTCCCAGTAAATCCCGGTCATTCCCAGTCCCTCCTAGTGCTCCCCAGGTGCCCTCCCAGTACAGCCCAGTCATTCCCAGTCCCTCTTTGTACAGCCCGGTCATTCCCAGTCCCTCCCAGTGCTCTCACAGTGCTTTCCTTATACAGCCCGGTCATTCCCAGTCCCTCCCAGTGCTCCCACAGTGCCCTCCCAGTACAGCCCAGTCATTCCCAGTCCCTCCCAGTGCTGCCCCAGTGCCATCCCAGTACATCCCGCTAATTCCCAGTCACTCCCAGTGCTTCCCCAGTGCCCTCCCAGTACAGCCAAGTCATTCCCAGTCCCTCCCAGCACAGCCCAGTCATTCCTAGTCTTTCCCAGTTGATCCTGGCCATTCCCAGGCCCTCCCAGTGCTCCCCAAGTGCCCTCCCAGTACAGTCTGGTAATTCCCAGTCCCTCACAGTACAACCTGGTCATTCCCAGTCCCACCCAGAACAGCCCGGTCATTCCCAGGCCCTCCCAGTGCTCCTGCAGTGCTTTCCCAGTACATCCCGGTCATTCCGAGTACTTCCCAGTATAGCCCGGTCATTCCCTGTCCCTCCCAGTAGAGCCCACACATTCCCAGTCCCTCCCAGTCCTCCCGCACTGCCATCCCAGTACAGCCTGTTCATTCCCACTCGCTCCCAGTGCTTCGGCACTGCCATCCCAGTACAGCCCGGTCATTCCAAGTCACTCCCAGTGCACAACCAATGCCCTACCAGTACAGCCCGGTCATACCCAGTCCCTCCCACTGCTCCCCAGCGTCCTCCCAGTACAGCCCACTGATTACCAGTCCCTCCCATTGCTCCTCCATTGCCCTCCCACTACAGCCCGGTCATTCCCACTTCCTCCCAGTACAGCCCGGTCATTCCCAGTCCCTCCCATTACAGCTCAGTCATTCCCAGTCCCTCCCAGTGCTCCCCTAGTGCCCTCCAAGTAGAGCCCACTCATTCCCAGTCCCTCCCAGTACAGGCCGGTCATTCCCAGTCCCTCTCAGTGCCCTCCCAGTACAGCCCAGATATTCCCAGTCCCTACCAGTACAGCCTGGCCATTCCCATTCCACTCCAGTGCTCCCCCAGTGCCCTCTCAGTACAGCCCGGTCATTCCCAGTCCCTGCCAGTACAGCACGGTCATTCCCCGTGCCTCCCAGTACAGCCCGGTAATTCCCAGTCCCTCCCAGTGCTCCCCCAGTGCCCTCCCAGTACAGCCCAGTCATTCCCAGACCCTCTCAATGCTCCCACAGTTCCCACCCAGTACAGCCCGGTTATTCCCAGACCCTCTCAATGCTCCCACAGTGCCCACCCAGTACAGCCCGGTTATTCCCAGTCCGTCCCAGTACAGCCCTTTCATTCCCAGTCACTGCCAGTGCTCCCCCAGTGCCCTCCTAGTACAGCCCGGTTATTCCGAGTCACTACCAGTACAGGCTGGTCATTCCAAGTCCCTCCCAGGGCTCCCCCAGTGCCCTCCCAGTACAGCCCGGTCTTTCCCACACCCTCCCAGTACAGCCTGGTCATTCCCAGTCCCTCCCAGTACAGTCTGTTCATTCCCAGTGCCTCCCAGTAAAGCCCGTTCATTCCCAGTCATTCTCAGTGCTCCCGCACTGCATCCCAGTACAGCCCGGTTATTCCCAGTCTCTCCAAGTACAGCCCGTTCATTCCCAGTCACTCCCAGTGCTCACACAGTGCACTCCCAGTACAGCCCGTTCATTCCCAGTCCTTCCCAGTACAGTCCGGTCATTCCCAGTACCTCCCAGTACAGCCTGTTCATTCCCAGTCACTCCCACTGCTCCGCCAGTGCCCTCCCAGTACAGCCCGGTTATTCCCAGTCCCTCCCAGTACAGCCCGGTCATTCCCAGTACCTCCCAGTACAGCCCGTTCATTCCCAGTCCCTCCCAGTGCTCCACCAGTGCCCTCCTAGTACAGCCCGCTCATTCCCTGTCCCTTTCAGTAAAGCCCGGTCATTCCCAGTCCCTCCCAGTGCTCCCCCAGTGCACTCCCAGTACAGCCCACTCATTCCCAGTCCTTCCTAGTGCTGCCCCAGTGCCCTCCCAGTACATCCCGCTAATTCCCAGTCACTCCCAATACTCCACAAGTGCCCTCCCAGTACAGCCCAGATATTCCCAGTCCTTACAACTGCTCTCCCAGTGCCTTCCCAGTGCAGCCCAGATATTCCCAGTCCCTCACATTACTCCCTCAGTGCCCTCCCAGTATAGCCTGATCATTCCCAGTACCTCTCAGTGCCCTCCCAGTACAGCCTGGCTATTCCCAGTCCCTCCCACTACAGCCCGGTCATTCCCAGTGCCTCCCAGTACAGTCTGTTCATTCCCAGTGCCTCCCAGTACAGCCCGTTCATTCCCAGTCACTCCCAGTGCTCCCCCAGTGCCATCCTAGTACAGCCCGGTTATTCCCAGGCCCTCCCAGTACAGGCTGGTCATTCCCAGTCCCTCCCAGGGATCCCCCAGTGCCCTCCAAGTACAGCCCGGTCATTCCCATTTCCTCCCAGTACAGTTTGTTCATTCCCAGTGCCTCCCAGTACAGCCCGTTCATTCCCAGTCACTCTCAGTGCTCCCCCAGTGCCCTCCCAGTACAGCCCGGTCATTCCCAGTCCCTCCCAGTACAGGCTGGTCATTCACAGTCCCTACCAGGGCTCCCCCAGTACTCTCCCAGTACAGCCCGTTCATTCCCAGTCCCTCCCAGGGATCCCCCAGTGTCCTCCCAGTACAGCCCGCTCATTCCCAGTGCCCTCCCAGTACAGCATGGTCATTCCGAGTCCCTCCCAGTACTCCCTAAGTGCCCTCCTAGTACAGCTAAGATATTCCCAGTCCCTGCCAGTGCTCCCCCAAGTGCCCTCCCAGTACAGCCCGGTAATTCCCAGTCCCACCCAGTGCTCCCCCAGTGCCCTCCTAGTACAGCCAGTCATTCCCAGTCCCTCCCAGTACCACCTCGTCATTCCCAGTCCCTCCCACAACAGTCCGGTCATTCCCATTCCCACCGAATGCTCCCCAGCGTCCTCCCAGTACAGCCCACTGATTACCAGTCCCTCCCATTGCTCCTCCATTGCCCTCCCACTACAGCCCGGTCATTCCCACTTCCTCCCAGTACAGCCCGGTCATTCCCAGTCCCTCCCATTACAGCTCAGTCATTCCCAGTCCCTCCCAGTGCTCCCCTAGTGCCCTCCAAGTAGAGCCCACTCATTCCCAGTCCCTCCCAGTACAGGCCGGTCATTCCCAGTCCCTCTCAGTGCCCTCCCAGTACAGCCCAGATATTCCCAGTCCCTACCAGTACAGCCTGGCCATTCCCATTCCACTCCAGTGCTCCCCCAGTGCCCTCTCAGTACAGCCCGGTCATTCCCAGTCCCTGCCAGTACAGCACGGTCATTCCCCGTGCCTCCCAGTACAGCCCGGTAATTCCCAGTCCCTCCCAGTGCTCCCCCAGTGCCCTCCCAGTACAGCCCAGTCATTCCCAGACCCTCTCAATGCTCCCACAGTTCCCACCCAGTACAGCCCGGTTATTCCCAGACCCTCTCAATGCTCCCACAGTGCCCACCCAGTACAGCCCGGTTATTCCCAGTCCGTCCCAGTACAGCCCTTTCATTCCCAGTCACTGCCAGTGCTCCCCCAGTGCCCTCCTAGTACAGCCCGGTTATTCCGAGTCACTACCAGTACAGGCTGGTCATTCCAAGTCCCTCCCAGGGCTCCCCCAGTGCCCTCCCAGTACAGCCCGGTCTTTCCCACACCCTCCCAGTACAGCCTGGTCATTCCCAGTCCCTCCCAGTACAGTCTGTTCATTCCCAGTGCCTCCCAGTAAAGCCCGTTCATTCCCAGTCATTCTCAGTGCTCCCGCACTGCATCCCAGTACAGCCCGGTTATTCCCAGTCTCTCCAAGTACAGCCCGTTCATTCCCAGTCACTCCCAGTGCTCACACAGTGCACTCCCAGTACAGCCCGTTCATTCCCAGTCCTTCCCAGTACAGTCCGGTCATTCCCAGTACCTCCCAGTACAGCCTGTTCATTCCCAGTCACTCCCACTGCTCCGCCAGTGCCCTCCCAGTACAGCCCGGTTATTCCCAGTCCCTCCCAGTACAGCCCGGTCATTCCCAGTACCTCCCAGTACAGCCCGTTCATTCCCAGTCCCTCCCAGTGCTCCACCAGTGCCCTCCTAGTACAGCCCGCTCATTCCCTGTCCCTTTCAGTAAAGCCCGGTCATTCCCAGTCCCTCCCAGTGCTCCCCCAGTGCACTCCCAGTACAGCCCACTCATTCCCAGTCCTTCCTAGTGCTGCCCCAGTGCCCTCCCAGTACATCCCGCTAATTCCCAGTCACTCCCAGTACTCCACAAGTGCCCTCCCAGTACAGCCCAGATATTCCCAGTCCTTACAACTGCTCTCCCAGTGCCTTCCCAGTGCAGCCCAGATATTCCCAGTCCCTCACATTACTCCCTCAGTGCCCTCCCAGTATAGCCTGATCATTCCCAGTACCTCTCAGTGCCCTCCCAGTACAGCCTGGCTATTCCCAGTCCCTCCCACTACAGCCCGGTCATTCCCAGTGCCTCCCAGTACAGTCTGTTCATTCCCAGTGCCTCCCAGTACAGCCCGTTCATTCCCAGTCACTCCCAGTGCTCCCCCAGTGCCATCCTAGTACAGCCCGGTTATTCCCAGGCCCTCCCAGTACAGGCTGGTCATTCCCAGTCCCTCCCAGGGATCCCCCAGTGCCCTCCAAGTACAGCCCGGTCATTCCCATTTCCTCCCAGTACAGTTTGTTCATTCCCAGTGCCTCCCAGTACAGCCCGTTCATTCCCAGTCACTCTCAGTGCTCCCCCAGTGCCCTCCCAGTACAGCCCGGTCATTCCCAGTCCCTCCCAGTACAGGCTGGTCATTCACAGTCCCTACCAGGGCTCCCCCAGTACTCTCCCAGTACAGCCCGTTCATTCCCAGTCCCTCCCAGGGATCCCCCAGTGTCCTCCCAGTACAGCCCGCTCATTCCCAGTGCCCTCCCAGTACAGCATGGTCATTCCGAGTCCCTCCCAGTACTCCCTAAGTGCCCTCCTAGTACAGCTAAGATATTCCCAGTCCCTGCCAGTGCTCCCCAAGTGCCCTCCCAGTACAGCCCGGTAATTCCCAGTCCCACCCAGTGCTCCCCCAGTGCCCTCCTAGTACAGCCAGTCATTCCCAGTCCCTCCCAGTACCACCTCGTCATTCCCAGTCCCTCCCACAACAGTCCGGTCATTCCCATTCCCACCGAATGCTCCCCAGCGTCCTCCCAGTACAGCCCACTGATTACCAGTCCCTCCCATTGCTCCTCCATTGCCCTCCCACTACAGCCCGGTCATTCCCACTTCCTCCCAGTACAGCCCGGTCATTCCCAGTCCCTCCCATTACAGCTCAGTCATTCCCAGTCCCTCCCAGTGCTCCCCTAGTGCCCTCCAAGTAGAGCCCACTCATTCCCAGTCCCTCCCAGTACAGGCCGGTCATTCCCAGTCCCTCTCAGTGCCCTCCCAGTACAGCCCAGATATTCCCAGTCCCTACCAGTACAGCCTGGCCATTCCCATTCCACTCCAGTGCTCCCCCAGTGCCCTCTCAGTACAGCCCGGTCATTCCCAGTCCCTGCCAGTACAGCACGGTCATTCCCCGTGCCTCCCAGTACAGCCCGGTAATTCCCAGTCCCTCCCAGTGCTCCCCCAGTGCCCTCCCAGTACAGCCCAGTCATTCCCAGACCCTCTCAATGCTCCCACAGTTCCCACCCAGTACAGCCCGGTTATTCCCAGACCCTCTCAATGCTCCCACAGTGCCCACCCAGTACAGCCCGGTTATTCCCAGTCCGTCCCAGTACAGCCCTTTCATTCCCAGTCACTGCCAGTGCTCCCCCAGTGCCCTCCTAGTACAGCCCGGTTATTCCGAGTCACTACCAGTACAGGCTGGTCATTCCAAGTCCCTCCCAGGGCTCCCCCAGTGCCCTCCCAGTACAGCCCGGTCTTTCCCACACCCTCCCAGTACAGCCTGGTCATTCCCAGTCCCTCCCAGTACAGTCTGTTCATTCCCAGTGCCTCCCAGTAAAGCCCGTTCATTCCCAGTCATTCTCAGTGCTCCCGCACTGCATCCCAGTACAGCCCGGTTATTCCCAGTCTCTCCAAGTACAGCCCGTTCATTCCCAGTCACTCCCAGTGCTCACACAGTGCACTCCCAGTACAGCCCGTTCATTCCCAGTCCTTCCCAGTACAGTCCGGTCATTCCCAGTACCTCCCAGTACAGCCTGTTCATTCCCAGTCACTCCCACTGCTCCGCCAGTGCCCTCCCAGTACAGCCCGGTTATTCCCAGTCCCTCCCAGTACAGCCCGGTCATTCCCAGTACCTCCCAGTACAGCCCGTTCATTCCCAGTCCCTCCCAGTGCTCCACCAGTGCCCTCCTAGTACAGCCCGCTCATTCCCTGTCCCTTTCAGTAAAGCCCGGTCATTCCCAGTCCCTCCCAGTGCTCCCCCAGTGCACTCCCAGTACAGCCCACTCATTCCCAGTCCTTCCTAGTGCTGCCCCAGTGCCCTCCCAGTACATCCCGCTAATTCCCAGTCACTCCCAGTGCTTCCTCAGTGCCCTCCCAGTACAGCCAAGTCATTCCCAGTCCCTCCCAGCACAGCCCAGTCATTCCTAGTCTTTCCCAGTACATCCTGGCCATTCCCAGGCCCTCCCAGTGCTCCCCAAGTGCCTTCCCAGTACAGCTCGGTAATTCCCAGTCACTCACAGTACAACCTGGTCATTCCCAATCCCACCCAGAACAGCCCGGTCATTCCCAGGCCCTCCCAGTGCTCTCGCAGTGCTTTCCCAGTACAGTCCGGTCATTCCCAGTCCCTCCTAGTGCTCTCCCAGTGCCCTCCCAGTACAGCCCGGTCATTCCCAGGCCCTCCCAGTACAGCCCGGTCATTCCCATTCCCTCCCAGTGCTCCTGCAGTTCCACCCAGTATAGCCCAGTCATTCCCTATCCCTCCCAGTAAATCCCGGTCATTCCCAGTCCCTCCTAGTGCTCCCCAGGTGCCCTCCCAGTACAGCCCAGTCATTCCCAGTCCCTCTTTGTACAGCCCGGTCATTCCCAGTCCCTCCCAGTGCTCTCACAGTGCTTTCCTTATACAGCCCGGTCATTCCCAGTCCCTCCCAGTGCTCCCACAGTGCCCTCCCAGTACAGCCCAGTCATTCCCAGTCCCTCCCAGTGCTGCCCCAGTGCCATCCCAGTACATCCCGCTAATTCCCAGTCACTCCCAGTGCTTCCCCAGTGCCCTCCCAGTACAGCCAAGTCATTCCCAGTCCCTCCCAGCACAGCCCAGTCATTCCTAGTCTTTCCCAGTTGATCCTGGCCATTCCCAGGCCCTCCCAGTGCTCCCCAAGTGCCCTCCCAGTACAGTCTGGTAATTCCCAGTCCCTCACAGTACAACCTGGTCATTCCCAGTCCCACCCAGAACAGCCCGGTCATTCCCAGGCCCTCCCAGTGCTCCTGCAGTGCTTTCCCAGTACATCCCGGTCATTCCGAGTACTTCCCAGTATAGCCCGGTCATTCCCTGTCCCTCCCAGTAGAGCCCACACATTCCCAGTCCCTCCCAGTCCTCCCGCACTGCCATCCCAGTACAGCCTGTTCATTCCCACTCGCTCCCAGTGCTTCGGCACTGCCATCCCAGTACAGCCCGGTCATTCCAAGTCACTCCCAGTGCACAACCAATGCCCTACCAGTACAGCCCAGTCATTCCCAGTCCCTCCCAGTGCTCCCCCAGTGCCCTCCTAGTATAGCCTGGTCATTCATATTCCCTGCCAGTGCTCCCCTAGTGCCCTCCCAGTACATTCCAGTCATTCCCAGTCCCTCCCAGTACTCCACCAGTGCCCTCCTAGTACAGCCCAGATATTTCCAGTCCTTACAACTGCTCCCCCAGTGCCTTCCCAGTGCAGCCCAGATATTCCCAGTCCCTCACATTACTCCCTCAGCGCCCTCCCAGTATAGCCTGATCATTCTCAGTACCTCTCAGTGCCCTCCCACTACAGCCCGGTCATTCTCAGTGCCTCCCAGTACAGTCCGTTCATTCCCAGTGCCTCCCAGTACAGCCCGTTCATTCCCAGTCACTCCCAGTTCTCCCCCAGCGCCCTCCCAGTACAGCCCGGTCATTCCCAGTCCCTCCCAGTACAGCCCGGTCATTCCCAGTCCCTCCCAGTACAGTCCGTTCATTCCCAGTGCCTCACAGTACAGCCCATTCATTCCTAGTCACTCTCAGTACTCCCCCAGTGCCATCCCAGTACAGCCTGGTTATTCCCAGTCCCTCCCAGTACAGTCCGTTCATTCCCAGTGCCTCACAGTACAGCCCATTCATTCCTAGTCACTCCTAGTTCTCCCCCAGTGCCCTCCCAGTACAGCCCGGTCATTTCCAGTCCCTCCCAGTACAGTCCGGTCATTCCCAGTCCCTCCCAGTACAGCCCGTTCATTCCCAGTCACTCCCACTGCTCCCCCAGTCCCTCCCAGTACAGCCCGGTCATTCCCAGTACGTCCCAGTACAGCCCGTTCATTCCCAGTCACTCCCAGTGCTCACACATTGCACTCCCAGTACAGCTCGTTCATTCCCAGTCCCTCCCAATACAGGCCGGTCATTCTCAGTACCTCCCAGTGCTTCCCCAGTGCATTCCCAGTACAGCCCACTCATTCCTAGACCCTCCCAGTGCTGCCCCAGTGCCCTCCCAGTACAGCCCAGTCATTCCCAGTCCATCCCAGCACAGCCCAGTCATTCCCATTCCTTCCCAGTACATCCTGGTCATTCCCAGTTCCTCCCAGTACAGCCCAGATATTCCCAGTCCCTCCCAGTGCTCCCCAAGTGCCCTCTCAGTACAGCCCGGTAATTCCCAGTCCCTCACAGTACAACCTGGTCATTCCCAGTCCCACCCAGAACAGCCCGGTCATTCCCAGGCCCTCCCGGTGCTCCCGCAGTGCTTTCACAGTACAGTCCGGTCATTCCCAGTCTCTCCTAGTGCTCTCCCAGTGCCCACCCAGTACAGCCCGGTCATTCCCAGGCCCTCCCAGTACAGCCCGGTCATTCCCATTCCCTCCCAGTGCTCCTGCAGTTCCACCCAGTACAGCCCAGTCATTCCCAGTCCCTCTTTGTACAGCCCGGTCATTCCCAGTCCCTCCCAGTAGATCAAACACATTCCCAGTCCCTCCCAGTACAGCCCGGTCATTCCCAGTCCCTCTCAGTGCTCCCCCAGTGCCCTCCCAGTACAGCCAAGTCATTCCCAGTCCCTCCCAGTACAGCCCGGTCATTCCCAGTCCATCCCAGTGCTCTCCTTATACAGCCCGGTCATTCCCAGTCCCTCCCAGTGCTCCCACAGTGCCCTCCCAGTACAACCCGTTCATTCCCAGTCCCTCCCAGTGGTCTACCAGTGACCTCCCAGTAGAGCCCCGTCATTCCCAGTCCATCCCAGTGCAGCCCGGTCATGCCCTGTCCCTCCCAGTGCTCCCCCAGTGCTCTCCCAGTACAGCCCAGT
The DNA here is from genome assembly GCA_033459285.1 of Clamator glandarius. Taxonomy (NCBI): domain Eukaryota; kingdom Metazoa; phylum Chordata; class Aves; order Cuculiformes; family Cuculidae; genus Clamator; species Clamator glandarius. Next base: position 166,804 of record JAUNZM010000030.1, read on the forward strand.
ACAGGGGCACTGTGGACACTGGTGAGACTTGGGACAATTGGACAAGGAGGACAATGAGGTACAATGAGGGACGGGGACACTGGGGACACTGGAAGCACTGGGAGCTCTGGTACAGGGAAGCTGGGGACAGTGAGTATGAGAGACACTTGGGGACACTGGGGACAGTGGGGACAGTGGGGACACTGGGGGCTGTGGGGACAATGGGGACAGTGGAGGAGACTGGGGATACTGGGGACACTGGGGACAGTGGGGGCAGGGGGACCCTGGGGATACTTGGGACAATGGGGGCACTAGGAGCACTGGGACGGGGCACTGGGGACACTGGGAGCACTGGGGGCACTGGGATAGGGACACTGGGGACTGGGGACAATGGGGACAGTGGGGATAGCGGGACAATGGGGACACTGGGGACAGTGAGGAGAGGGAAACTGGGAGCACTGGGGATACTGGGACAATGGGGACAAGGAGGGGACAGTAGGGACAGTAGGAATACTGGGAGCAGTGGGGACACTGGGGACAGTGGGGACAAGGGGACAGAGGGACACTGGGAGGAGCACTGGGAGCACTGGGGATACTGGGGACAATGGGGACAATGGGGACAAGGAGGGGACAGTGGGACACTGGGTACACTGGGAGCACTGGGGACACTGGGGACAGCAGGGGACACTGGGGGACACTGGGACAGGGACAAGGCAGATACTGGGGACACTGGGGGACATTGGGGACAATAGAGACAATGGGGACAGTACGAGCACTGGGACAGGGACACTGGGGACAATGAGAGACATTGGGGACTGGGGACACTGGGGAGAATGGGGACACTGGGGGAGATGGGGGATACTGGGGACACTGAGGCACCAGGGGACAGGGGGACACTGAGGACACTGGCAGCACTGGGGATACTGGGACAATGGGGACAAGGAGGGGACAGTGGGAGCAATGGGAGCGCTGGGGACACTAGGGATACTGGGGACAGTGGGGACACCAGGAGATAGAGGGACACTGGGAGGAGCAGTGGGAGCACTGGGGATACTTGAGGACAATGGGGACAAGGAGGGGACAGAGGGACACTGGGAGCACTGGGGACACTGGGGGCTCTGGACACTGGGGAGATGGGGACACTGGGGACAATAGAGACAATGGGGACAGTAGGAGCACTGGGACAGGGGCAATGGGGACACTGGGGGAGACTGGGGATACTGGAGACACTGGGGCAGCAGGGGATGGGGGGACACAATGAGGAACAAGGGACAGGGGACACTGGGGATATTGGGAGCACTAGGGACACTGGGGATGGGGACACTGGGACAAGGGGGATATTGGGGACACTGGGAGCACTGGGGACACTGGGGGAGACTGCGGATACTGGGGACAGCAGGGGATACTGGGAGCACTGGGGACAGTGGGGACAGGGGGACACTGGGAGCACTGGGACAGGGGCACTGGGGACACTGGGGACACTGGGAGCACAGGGACAGGGACACTGGGGACACTGGGGACACTGGGGACACTGGGAGAGGACATTGAGAACCCTGATGGATACTGGGAGCAGGATACTGGGCAGGGGCACTGGGGACACTGGTAAAACTGGGAACGCTGGGGATGTTGGGGACAGCAGGGGACATTGGGGGATACTGGGCGATACTGGGAGGGGATACTGGGGACATTGGGGGACACTGGGGGATACTGGAGGACACTGGTGCCATTGGGGGATACTGGGAAGTGATACTGGGAATACTGGGGGACATTGGTGACATTGGGGGATACTGGGAGGGGATACTGGGGGACACCGGGGGACACAGGGAGGGGACACTGGTGATATTGGGGCATACTGGGAGGGCATACTGGGGACACTGTGGGATACTGGGATGAGATACTGGGGACATTGGGTGATACTGGGGGTTACAGGGAGGGGATACTGGGGACATTGGGGAATACTGGGAGAGGATATTGGTTATACTGGGGGACACAGGAAAGGGAGAGTGGGGACACTGGGGGATACTGGGAGGAGGTACTGGTGATATTGGGGGATACTGGGGACACTGGGAGATACTGGGAAGTGATACTAGGGGATACTAGGAGGGGATACTGGTGATACTGGGGGTACTGGGAGGGGATACTGGTGATACTGGGCGACACTGGGGACACTGGGAGGGGATACTGGGAAGTGACACTGGGGATACTGGTGATACTGGGCCATACTGGGAGGGCTTACTGGTGACACTGGTTTCCTAGCCATGAGCCCAGTGGCTGCCGCCCTCCCCATCGCCCTCCTGCTACTGGTCCTGCCGCCAGGTACTGGGAGAGACTGGGAGGGATTGGGAGAGACGGGGAGGGCACTGGGAGGGACTGGGACGGCACTGGGAGAGACTGGGAGGGACTGGGAGGGCCCCAGGACCCACTTAACAGGGGCTCGAACCCCGTTATTAGCGCTAATAACGGCTCAAAACCTCATTATTAGCCCTAATAATTGATCCTGATCCCATTATTAGCCCTAATTAACAACCCAAATCCCATTATTAGAGCTAATTAATGCATTAAATCCCATTATTAGCCCTAACAAGCCCCTCAAACCCCGTTATTATCACTAATAAACCCCTCAAACTCTGTTATTAGCGCTAATAAATGACTCAAACTCATTATTATCACTAATAAGCCCCTCAAGTTCTGTTATTAGGGCTAATAAATGCCTCAAATCCTGTTATTAGTGCTAATAAACGCCTCAAACTCCATTATCAAAGCTAATAAATGCCCCAAATCCCATTATTAACACTAATAAATGCCCTAAATGCCATTATTAGCCCTAATTAACACCTCAAACTCCATTATTAGCGCTAATTAATGCCTCAAATCCCATTAGTACTGCTAATAAATGCCCTAAACTCTTTTATTAGCCCTAATAAGTGCCTCAAATACCAATATTGACTCTATTAAGTGCCCTAAATCCCATTATTAGCACCAATAAACCCCTCAAACACCATTATTAGCCCTAATAAATCTCCTAAATCCCATTATTAGCGCTAATAAACGCCCTAAAACCCATTATTAGCTCTAATAAACGCCCCAAATCCCATTATTAGCCCTAATAAACACCCTAAATCCCATTATTACCATAATAAATGCTTCAAATCCCATTATTAGCCCTGATAAATGCCTTAAATCCTATTATTAGCCCTAATAAGCACCCTAAATCCCATTATTAGCACTAATAAATGCGTTAAACTCCATTATTGGCGCTAATAAACACCCTAAATCCCATTATTACTGCTAATAAACACCCCAAATCCCATTATTTGCGCTAAGAAATGCCCTAAGTTACATTATTAATGATAATAAACACCCCAAATGCTATTATTAGTGCTAATAACCCCCTCAAACTGCGTTATTAGCCCTAATAAATGTCTCAAATCTCACCATTAGCCCTAATAATCACCCCCAAACCCCCTTATTTTGTCTCGTCTCCAGGCGGCATCGGGGGCCCCTGGGCAGCCTGGATGCCTCAAACTGGGAGACCAGTTTGAGGGGACTGGGAGCTCAATTGGGGGAACTGGGAGACCACTGAGGGGACTGGGAGACCAGTTTGAGGGGGGTGGGGCATTGGGACACCAGTTGGGGGGGCTGGGGGCCTGGGAGACTATCTGGGGGGCTGGGAGACCAGTTTGAGGGGCTAGGGGAGCTTGGAGACCAGTTAGGGGGGACTGGGAGACCAGTTTGGGGGGACTGGGAGACTATTTGGGGGGCTTGGGAAATTGGGAAACCGGTTTGAGGGGATTGGGAGCCCATTTGAGGGGCTTGACTTGGGGCTGAGAACCAGTCTGGGGGGAGCTGAGGGGAGCTAAGAACCAGTTTGGGGGGACTGGGAGCCCATCTGGGGGGGCTGGGAGCCCATCTGGTGGGGCTGGGAGACCAGTTTGCGGGGTTTGGAGAACTGGGCTCCCAGTCTGGGGGGAGCTGGGGAGACTGGGAGCCCAGTTTGGGGGGCTGCGATCCCAGTTTTTGGGGTGGGAGGAGCCGGAACCCCAACTCTACTGAAGGTCCCCGATCTTGGGGTCTCCTGGAACCCCAAAACAAATGAGGGTCCCCAATCTTGATCTTCTGGGTCCCATCACCCCATTCTCGTCTCCTGGAATCCCAACTCCTCTGAGGGTCCTCAATATAGGGGTCTCCTGGAACCCCAACTCCAGTGAGGGTCCCCAATCTTGGGGTCTCCTGGAACACCAACTCCACTTAGGGTCCCCAATCCAGATCTTCTGGGTCCCATCTCCCCGTCCTGGTCTCCTGGAACCCCAACTCCATTGAGGGGCCCCAATCCTGGGGTCTCCTGGAACCCCAAAACAGAATCACAGAATCACAGAATCACAGAATAACCAGGTTGGAAGAGACCCACCGGATCATTGAGTCCAACCATTCCCATCAATCCCTAAACCATGCCCCTAAGTACCTCATCCACCCTCACCTTAAACACCTCCAGGAACGGTGACTCAACCACCTCCCTGGGCAGACTGTTCCAATGCCTAACCACCCTCTCCGTGAAGAATCTTTTCCTGATGTCCAACCTAAATCTCCCCTGGTGGAGCTTGAGGCCATTCCCTCTCATCCTGTCCCCTGTCACTTGGGAGAAGAGCCCAGCTCCCTGCTCTCCACAACCTCCCCTCAGGTAGTTGTAGAGAGCAGTGAGGTCTCCTCTCAGCCTCCTCCAGGCTGAACACCCCCAGCTCTCTCAGCCGCTCCTCATCAGGCCTGTTCTCCAGCCCCCTCACCAGCTTTGTTGCTCTTCTCTGCACTCGCTCCAGAGCCTCAACATCCTCCTTGTGGTGAGGGGCCCAGAACTGAACACAGGATTCGAGGAGCGGTCTCACCAGTGCCGAGTGCAGAGGGAGAAGAACCTCCCTGGCCCTGCTGGTCATGCCATTTCTGATCCAAGCCAAGATGCCACTGGCCTTCTTGGCCACCTGGGCCCCTGCTGGCTCATGTTCAGTCGCTTTCAACCAGCACCCCCAGGTCCTTCCCCAGGCAGCTTTCCAGCCAGACTTCACCTAGTCTGGAGCTTCTCAGGGTTGTTGTGCCCCATGTGCAGGACCCGGCATTTGGCCTTTTTAAACCTCACGCCATTGGTCTCTGCCCAGTGGTCCCTGACCTGTGGTCCAGCCTGTTCAGATCCCTTTGGAGCTTCCCGACCCTCCAGCAGATCCACACTTCCACCCAGCTTAGTGTCATCCGCAAACTTGCTAAGGGTGCACTCGATGCCTTCATCCAGGTAATTGATAAAGACATTGAACAGGGCTGGACTCAGGACTGAGCCCTGGGGAACCCCACTTGTCATTGGCCTCCAGCCGGAGTTAACTCCATTTCCCACCACTCTCTGGGCCCGGCCATCCAACCAGTTCTCCACCCAGGAGAGTGTGCGCCTGTCCAGGCCAGAGGTGACAGTTTCCACAGCAGAATGCTATGAAAAACTGTATCAAAGGCTTTACTTAAGTCCAAGAAGACTACATCTACAGCCTTTCCCTCACCCAAGAGTCTAGTCACTTGGTCATAGAAGCAGATCAGGTTAGTTTGGCAAGACCTGCCCTTTGTGAACCCATGCTGACTGGGCCTGATCACCCCGTTCTCTTGCACCTGCTTCATGACAGCACTCAAGATCACCTGTTCCATGACATTCCCTGGTACTGAGGTCAGACGGACAGGCCTGGAGTTCCCCGGATCCTCCTTGTGCCCCTTCTTATAGATGGGCATGACATCAGCCAGCCTCCAGTCCAGTGGTACCTCCCCAGTCATCCAGGACCACTGGAAGATGATGGAAAGGGGTTTGGCCAGCACATCCGCCAGATGGCACTGAATACAGAAGAACGGGAAAGAAAAATCTTTTAACAGAATCACAGAAACACTAGATTGTAAATGACCCACAGGATCCTCAAGTCCGACCATTCCTATCAATGACTAAACTGTGCCCCTCAGCACCTCATCCACCCATCCTTAAAGCACCTCCAGGGAAGGTGACTCAACCACCTGGTTCACTGCCCAGTGACCCTTGCCATGAAAATTTCTTTCCTGATGTCCAGCCTGAACCTCCCCCGCTGGAGCTTAAGGCCATTCCCTCCTGTCCTGTCCCCTGTCACTTGGGAGCAGAGGCCAGCACCCTCCTCTCCACAACCTCCTTTCAGGTAGTTGTAGAGAGTAATAAGGTCTCCCCTCAACCTCCTCTTCTCCAGGCTGAACAACCCCAGCTCCCTCAGCCGCTCCTCCTAAGACTTGTTCTCCAGCCACTTCAACAGCTTCATCACTCTTCTCTGGACTCACTCCAGAGCCTCAACATCGTTCTTATTTTGAGGGGCCCAGAAATGAACACCGGATTCACAGAGCAGTATCACCACTACCTCGTACAGAGGGAGAAGAACCTCCCTGGACCTGCTGGTCGCACCGTTTTTGATACAAGCCAAGGTGCCATTGGCTTTTTGCAACCTATTGCCTCTTTGCTGAGCCAGCTCGTGCTCGAGAGGGCAGAGGCACTCACAGGTTTTAGCTGCTTTATCTTGCACTCCTATATTTTTCTGAAATACTTAATTTTTTGTTTCCCCAAAATGTACCCCAATTCACTTCTGCAGTGAGAGAGGGAGGAAGTTTCCAGTGGGAAGAGATTTCTCAGCCTTGGAAATGAACTTTCTACTCAGCAGGAGGAACACTCTTCTGCATTGAGCTCTGCCTTCTCCCATCTCTGCAACCCAACCGACTCATCATACAATGTGCCAGCCCTGCGCCTGCTCTTGCAGAGCGATCACTGCTGCTGCCCTAGACAAACTCACACTCTGTAAAGCAAAACCCACAATTGGCTGCACAGCAAAACTCGGCTGCTGTCACATCTGCTCACGTGCCACACACACACTGGTGCATTCCTGAGAACAATGAGGGACAGGGGCGCCATTCAAAGAGTGCACGGCCAAACAAATCCCACTGCCTTGTCTGCAGTTTGTGTCCTACAACTGATGAAATCATGCCGCATTCCAAGAAGGGATCTAGAACTGTCATGACTAGAAATTCAGAAATAGCCAGGCAATTGTCCGAGCTCCGGCAATGCTTCTTTTCTGGCTGGGCAGTGTCCCTGCCCCCGAAATGTCCGTCACTCACACCAATTCAATTCTGCTGGAACAACTGGGCTCGTCTGCAACGCAAATTCAATGCGACTAATGAAGACCCATGAACAGCTTCTGCAGTGCTGCTGCTTTGTGTCCTGCAGATGAGGAATACTGCAACACGACACTGAGGCTGAGAAGGTGCTCCCCTTCTCTCTTCCCAGTTTGGGAACTGCTTGTTACAGGGCAGGATCAGAACAGACACTCATTGTAAAATGAAACACATAAATTTAATCATAAAAATAGGTTTGTGCACATTGCAGTAGTTCTCAATGACAGAGCACAATATCAGATCTAAAAATACGAAGCAAATCCTCTTTTTTAGACTTTAATGAGAATATTATCTATGTACCTTAATCAGTTTGGCCAAAGCCATCGGTGAAGAGGAGTCATCAACCTGTGGGGAGAAAATCAAACATCGAGTCAAGTTCTACTACCCAAACGCAGCCACAGAGAACCTCTGCTTTGCTCTGAAAGCCTGCACTGTATCCTCTGCGTGGGACTGGAAGAGGCATTTCCAGCCTGGTGTCAGTTGTATTTGCTCACAAGAAAGCCCAAACCTCTGGCTACATAAGAGTGCTGCGAGGTTAATAAGAAGAGGCTGAAATAAGCACACCAGCTTCAGATCAGCTCGTTGCTCCACAACAGCTCAGAGAGGGACGCCTGTCAAATGCTCACAGCAGCGTTGGAGTCAAAGGGGAGAGGCAGCTGCCAATTTTCAGCTAAAAAGTATTTTTAAAAATACTTTTATTTTACTTTAAAAAATCTGTTTGTTTACAGACATGGGATCAGTGTTTCAACACACGCTGGTGAACTCAGACGAAAAAGCACCAATGCAGCAAGAATTGCTCCTCTGTGGGGTTTGTTATCCTCTTCAAAAACCATCATGCAAATGTAGACTTGGGAAACAAAAACTGAGTGATACAGTGTGCAAATGGCAAAAGACCACTCCAAATCATCTGAGTGGCCAGGAAAAAAAAGAACAGCAGAAGCTGTACAGACAGACAGATGCAGAAAGACAGACGCAGAGCATGGCACTGGATTCAGCTGCGCAAACCTTGAACCTGCAAGACCCAAACACAATCATACATTCCCCATGTGACACAGAGCCATATAGGAAATATTTCTGGGTGAAATACAAGGCATTGCCAGCCACAAATACCACTGTTCACATGAGAACGGAGCAAATGATGGCATTTCTCCATTTCTCTGGTGCTGAATCCAATCTATACTATTTACAATATATTCTGTGTTTTACTGGAAAATATAATAAGATTATGCTTAGAGAATTCCTACAAGGCTTCATTATTTAGAAATCAATGCGGGGAGAAGCATGAGGCTGTGTTTTTACATACTGATTTTGGTGTTCCACGTACTGGCTCCGTTCCACTTCTAGAAAGAAGAAAAAAAAAAAGGAGATCAGATCTTAATATAAAGTGCCCGCTCGTACCCAACATAAAGCAGTGAATACCCATTATGAAACCTGAGCATCAAACATTATGTTCTGATGATCCAGTGAATGTGGAAATTCATTCGCATGAAGAAACTGTTCTCTCTTGGTGCATTCATTGCAACTAAAAAACTAAACAAACCCAAGTGCCATTTCTGGTTTTTCACTAATGGCTCTGACACTGACAGACTCAGAAGACAACAGTGCTGGAGGAAGCCCTCCAGTGTTTTCTCTCTGCTACATTAATATGGAAACCATGAAGTCTGTACGACAGCTTGTGTTCTCAAATCATCAACCGTTACAAAGAGGCACCAGGCAGAGCCCTTTAGTTTCTAAGAAAGAGCAGCGGTGGTCTGGACACTTCCAGGTGCAGGTTTGCTATGTGAACAAAGCCACCTTTGATGCCAGCAGCGCCTCTTCTCGCATTTTAGGGCAGCACTGCAGGACCTGGAGAGAGACCATCCAACCAAATATCTCCCGGCTGTGTTGGAAAGGGGAGATGTGTCAGAAGGCTGGGAAACAGGACCATCCAAACCCTGCTGGTGTCGCTGAGGTAGAACCGGGCTCTGTGAATGCATCACTGACAGCAATAATCTGGTACTCAGTACTGAATATCTGTAACTGCAATCAATAACACAATTCTCTGTCCTCAGTAAATCTCAGGAATAAAGAATTAAAACCTGGAGCACAAATGTCAGCTTGGGGTAAAAAAATTCCAAGGAAGATAACCAGGAGAATTTGTCAAGGTGCTAAACTGCTCAGTGAATTTCAAGGTCGGACAGAATTCCCTATTCCTCCATCGGACTGGCACAAAAGGCAAAAGAACTAAGGACGCTGTTTCTTTTGTCTAAATCATATTGTGTTTAGAGAACCCACTGGAATGCCTTCGGAGTGAAACTTTGTGTTTGTGTTGTTCGCCAGTTGGCTGCCCTTGGTTTTTCCTCTACTCCCCTGCTTTGGGGTGTAGGAATACCTGCCGTAACCTACCCTCTCCTCCAAGAGAAGAAATAGCCAAACACAACAATCAGACTCTTCTGAGATGGGAACAAATACCAAGGAGACACTCAAATGCCCTCCTGTCTGTACCATACAAGCAAGAAAACCAAGACACATAATAAAGAACCTCTATAGGCAGACCAAACGAGATCTACCAATTAGGTCTCAGAACAACCAGTTCCAAGATCCAACCCAACACACCCAGCAAAAAGTCGCCATTGATGGAGTTGGCACCCCATGCCCCAGCAGGACTAAAAATGTAAGTCTGCTTTGGGAGAGATCCATTAAAATCTATCACATAACAGCAACAATTAACCGCAGCTTTAACAAAAAAGACACAGTGTGAGCGCCTCTGGAAACTCATCTCCACACAGAAAGGTAACAAGAACACCCCTCACAAAGAACCCAAAGCTGTAGGGAAACTCACGGAACAGAGGGCTTGCTGGCAGCTTTAACTCCTCCAGCAGGGATTCTTCTAACAATGACCGATGAGTTCCTGGGAACAGGGGTGTTCTCATCTGTGTATTCTGAAAGCAACATAAATACAGAGAAAAAAATCAGCCAGGTGGTAGGAATGTCTGTTATTGTGTAATTCCAGAGCACGGCAGAGAACCCCTTTACTGACAGAGAAGCACAATTTGATGCCACCTCGGCTGAGTTCTATGAGCTTCAGGCAATCAACTGTCCCAGTTAAACACCATGAGTTCTTCCCATTCACATTTTGCAGAGCAGAGAGAATCAAACACAATCACTGATGTCGAGAGCCTCTAAAAGACTTTAGGGAACGGTGTGGGCCTGAAGCTCTGCAGGATTTGCCTTGGCTTACACCACCTTCATCTCAGCACGAGGAAAGCCTTTTGACAGTATTTACACAGAGCCCAAAGGAAACAACAGCCTGAGACTCCTGGACTTGAAACTGCTTTGGCTTGAAATGCAAAGCACATGCAGAAGAACGTTTTTTATGCTGCAATCACAGGGGCTGGATGTGATGGACTATTTGAAAGCACCGTCAGCAGCCGTTCCCTGGGATCTGCCCCACAGTTTGGAATACTGAAAGCTCTGACCTTTGAACACTGAATCAGAAGGAGGGGCTGAAAACCAAAGGCACCGTCTCTTCAACCATGCTGTCGGGGTGCTCTTGCTCAGAGATCATACACATAACAGGAACATTTCACAATTTGTACCCTATTTTTCAGTACATTGTTCTTACAAGCAGGAACCTCTCTCAGATCAACACACCCTGCACAGAAGACACCAGGTCAGCACTGAAATGCACATTTCACTGTCATTTCCATATGAGAGAGTGGTTCTTCAGAAAACTGAGAAATCATTGAGATGAAACCATTTCCTGCTCTTCCCCCTAAGGAATCGCACAGCAGCTGCCTATGCACTATAGAGAAGTTCCAAACTCTAGGAGAAAGGACGGTGACTGATGGGAAAAGGAGCAGGCGAGAGGACTCCCAACAATCAGAACAAGTTGGCCTCCTTCGCTCAGAATACATTTGGTTTCCTAGGTAATCGCTACATCTCATCAGGTCTCCTGCAAAGACAAAGTTCTAAAGAACCAACACTTTACATCCACATATAAGAATTCCAACTATCCCATGGAGGAAGAAATTCCTGGTCTAGTTTTTTCCTTTATCTTTAGAGCCAAAACCTTTTTTGAGCAATCCCTGTCGCCCAGCATCCACATCTTTTCCTATGCCTGCCCTGTGTGTAATGGAAAGATCTGGAGATCAGAAGAGTAACCAGGAAAGAACAGCTCTGCGAGGACACAGCACAAGTCACAGCTCCTGGTCATGGCCGAATCCCATCACCGCTTCCCACTGCACTTAATCCCCAGCACCACTTGCCCTCCCTCCCCAGGCTGACTCACACTGTCTGGGGGCGACCCACAAAGAGCAGAGAGCGGCTCCCACAGCTGTGGCTGCTGCGAGGCATCTGCAGTGCTGCCAGCCGGGGGTCCCTGAACCCTGCACCCACCGCCCAACGCATGGTCAGGGCCAGGCAGTGCCTGTTCTGTTCCTCTAACCCAGCAGACTTGGAGCTGTGGGGCTCTGCTCCTCTCTCTGCCACTGGGAGCTGCCTGCACCTTTCTCAGTGCGTGAAAACCAAAGCTTTTTGGCTGTGATTTGGCTGTTGCAGTGCCCGGTGCCAGTTCCACTGGAACGGAAAGTCTGTCTACATGAAGGGTAGGTCAGGTCTGCTTCTGTACAGTCATTGCTCAGTTTTTAACCTCCATGGAAGGGCCTCCAGTACGTCACAGTGTTGTCAGCTCCTCTTTTCATGCCTCTGGATAAATTCTGCTGGGAAACCTCACGAGCCCAGAGGCTTCCCCTTCTGGTTTAACTCTGCCAGCCTTGCCTGGTGCTCCCTCTCATTGATCATATTTATTTCCTGAGTGCTGCATTGCTGACTGCAGGGTTTGTACGGAGGCATCCTGGCCTGGCAGCTGAAGCTCCATTCCCATTTAGCTGCCTGCTCATTTGCTCTGTGATCTGTAAGGATGGCCTTCAACTCCAGCCTCGACTGCTACTGCTTCTGACATTTAACAGCGCAACCTTTCCAGGGGGGAGGCGGAGGAGGCAGGGAGCAGCAGTGCGGTGGGGTCTATCCACACAGAGCATGGGGGCTCTTGTCACTTAGGAGTTGTCCTCATCTCTTTTCTCTTGGAGACATGAAGCAGATGGTCCCCAGAACAGACTTTCCTGGGTGCAGGAAGCCGGGAACATCCAGAGAACTCACAGAAAGAAGGGGAATTTGGTTCCGGCATCAGGGTGAGGTGAAGTGAAAGTGATGAGTATCCTGGTGACCCGTGTCTAGGGATCTCTGGAGCTCTTGTTGTGTGTTCTGCTGGGAGAGCAGATACGAATTACTAGAAGGGGTGGAAAACCAGCCTGTTCATGCAAACAGACATACCTGAAGGCATTTATCAACTTCAACCTTCCTGTAGCCTCCCACATGATTGTTCGAACACAGTTTCTGTTTCTCCTTCAAGGAATCAGCCCAGGGTCTGCAAAACGTATTTCTGCTTCCACGATGTGGTGCTCGAAGCTGTACCTGCAGCAGTGGGACTTCTTGGCTGCTGCTGGATCTATTCCCATAGAAAGAAGCAGACAAACAGTCATAAAAGAAGAGCAACGGGCCCTAAAGAACAGAACCAGGAAGAAGTGAATAAGAAGGATTCACCACCTGAACCAGCATCAGGCGTTCCTCTGAGACTGATGCTCTCCTCAAAAGAGAAATGCCCAGAGAACGAAAACACATCCTCCCACGGGAAGAGGGAGAAGGAACAACTCCACCTCCATTGAGAGCAATTCCCTGAAACGCACCAGGAGCCTGACCACATTCAGGTAAATGCTGCTCAGGTCAGTGCCCTGCAGGAAACTCCTGGGCACGCCCGGGCCAGCTGCATGCCAGCAGCAATCGACTAAGGCCAAGGGCAAGGTCCTACACATGGGTCGGGGCAATCCCTGATTTCACTACAAGATGGGACATGATGTTATTGAGAGCAGCCCCGAGGAGAAGGACTTGGGGGTGCTGACTGATGAGAAGCTCAAGTGAGCTGAAAATGTGTGCTCGCAGCCCAGAAAGCCAACTGTGTCCTGGGCTGCATCAAAAGAAGTGTGGGGAAGGGAGGTGATTCTGCCCCTACCCATCACACAGGGGCTGGAACTAGATGGTATTTAAAGTCCCTTCCAATCCAAACTATTCGACTAATCTGTGGTTCTACGATTCCTTGGCCTTCTGCCTCTAGCTCTGTGCACAAACGATGCAGGGTGAGCCATGGCCTTGAGATCTAAGAGAATATTTCCCCTTAGCTTGTAGGAGCAGAAGCAACTGGAACATCACAGGATGACCAGGGCGATTTCACAAAGGAGCTTCCTCAGGAGCTTTGGGCCCAAGTGGCTGCAGGTGAAGAAGACACCTATGGCAGCACCTACTGTCAAATGCATGTGGTGTTGAAGATGCAGCTCATGGAGATGAAAACTGCCAGCACCTACCTGGCTGAAGGAAATGCTCATCTCCGTAGCCAGATGGATTTGACAGATGAGGTTTGAGCTGAAAACGCTGACCTGAAAAGGAAACTCGTGCAGGTGTCAGAGGTGCTGGAAGAGGCAGAGCAGGATCTGAAAGAAAGGAAGCAACAACTGGAGAAATAGCATGAGGAGAAGAAGTTATCCCTCCAGAGGAAATGGGAAGGCGAGTGTTTACAGAGGGCTCAGACAGAAGAATGCAGGGAAGAGAAAGGAATCCTGCCAGTGGTTCAAGCCCAGCTGAGTGAACTGAATGATTGCTTTCTGAAGCCTAAATGAGCAATGGCAGCATCTCTTTCAGGAACTGGAACAGCTGGAAAGATCCAACCATGTAACTTCTAGGCTGCACCAGGATAACTTGGCAGCAGACAAGGAGTCCATCCTCATGGAGGCGATGAGAAAACAGCCAGCAAAGCTTCAAGCGTTCATAGCTCGATACAGCTATGATCCTTTCAGTGGTCCAAATGAGCAGCCAGAACTGGAGCTTCCTCTTGTTGCTGGACAATGTGTTTACATCTTTGGAGATGTGGATGAAGATGGTTGGTATGTGGGAGAGCTGACCGATGGCACCAGAGGATTCGTCTCCTCTAACCTTGTACAAGAGGTGTCCAACGATGAACCACCTGATGACACAGGAGTCTCTCCAGGAACAATTGACTGGGAGTAGGACACAGCAAAGAAAACTCTGTGAAAGAAAGGAGGTTCTAGACAAAAGCATCATAAAAGCCCAGCCCCTCAAATACTCTGTATGGTGATTAAGAAAGATACATCACAATCTGCTTTCTTATCATCAACCGGATCTGCAGTCACTGGGAAGGGGGCATTATCTTTACACAGCGAGCATATGGAGAGGCAATTGGGAAGCCCACACAGTGTGGCAACTTGTGGATGAGGTCTCCTAGACATTGCTGCAAGGGACCTAGCTTTTATATCATTGAATTAACAAATTACATCATTCCAAAATGCCGAGCCTGGCCACAGCAGCCTGGCAGGAGCTCCTAGAAGGCTGCCCATCACAAACAACTCCTTCTTCAGCTGGTGAGTTTGTCACACAATGCCCTCCACCACCACCCCAGGCAAGAATATCATATTCTCCTTGCTCAGGAGCAGAGGGGACACAACCTGGAGAGAGGACTCAGCCTGGTGGTGGGAGACAGTGGGTCCTGCCCATCCTAAGCCGCACAGAGAACACAGGAGGCTGAGAACAGCCGGGTCTTTCTCTGCTACAGATCCTCTGCACGGTATTATAAGGCCACAGGGGAAAAAAATGTTTATAATAAAAAGCCCCACCACCTCCTTGCCTTTTGGAGAGGCCTCTGCATGGAACAAGCCCACATTCAGAATAAGCTGAAGAATACTATACAGGAGCATTACACCTTTGATAAACAGACACATGGACCCAGTTGCATCCCATCATGTGTGCAAGACCAAGACTTATGCTCGAGGAGACAATGGACACCCTGCAACAGCCTCCCCTGCCCCTTGCCAAGGGGATCACGCTGCTAGGACATGCAGGGGGCAATGCCACGCGGTGGTGCCAGACCAGGGCTATTATTGCGGCTCTGGCACCCACAGCTGGGCAAGGACACGTCTGTGCCCCATGGGGCAGCATTGCACACCGCGACAGTGACGCCTACCTGCCCCTAACCCTCCCTGAGCCCCATGGAGCCATCCCTGGGGACAACGAGGGCTTGGGTTCATTCTCCAGCTAAGGGAAAATGTAGAGTTTGCTTTTTCCTTCCTCGCAGGGCCTCGGGCAAGCACATTTGTGCCCCTGGAAAAGCCTATTCAACAAACTCCTAGCAGGATGCGCTGGGAAGCACAGACCTCTCAAGCACCACAGGTCGGACCCTGCTCTGCCGGTGCCCTAGAACCTGCTCCCCTGGGCTCAGGGCCGGCTCCCCCCTCAGCCCGGCGCTTCCTGCACCCTGCTGGATCCCCAAAGCACAGTGACAGACTGAGACCCTCCCCCCAAAGCACAGTGACAGATTGGGACCCTCTCCCCAAAGCACAGTGACAGATTGGGACCCTCTTCACAAAGCACAGTCACAGATTGGGACCCTCTCCCCAAAGCACAGTGATAGAATGAGACCCTCTCCCCAAAGCACAGTGACAAATCAAGACCCTCTCCCCAAAGCACAGTGACAGATTGGGACCCTGTCTTCAAAGTACAGTGACAGATTGAGACCCTTTTCCCAAAGCACAGTGATAGATTGAGACCCTCTCTGCAAAGAATAGTGACATATTGAGACCCTGTCCCCAAAGCACAGTTTCAGATTGAGACTCTCTCCCCAAAGTTCAATTACAGATTGAGACCCTCTCCCCATAGCACAGTGACAGATTGGGACCCTCTCAACAAAGCAGAGTGACAGACTGAGACCCTCTCCCCAAAGAACAGTGACAGATTGAGACCCTCTCCCAAAAGCACAGTGACCGATTGAGACCGTGTCCCCAAAGCACAGTGACAGATTGAGACCCTCTCCCCATAACACAGTGACAGACTGAGACCCTCTCCCGCTAGCACAGTGACACATTTAGACCCATTCCCCAAAGCACAGTAACAAATTAAGACCGTTTTCTCAAAGCAGAGCGACAGATTTAGACCCTCTCCCAAAAGCTCAATGACAGATTGAGATACTCTCCGCAACGTACAGTGACAGATTGAGACCCACTCCCCAAAGCACAGTGAAAGACTGAGACCCTCTCCCCAAAGCACAGTGACAGATTGAGACCCTCTCCCCATAGCACAGTGACAAACTGAGACCCTCTCCCCATAGCACAGTGACACATTTAGATCCATTCCCCAAAGCACAGTGACAATCAAGACCCTCTCCCCAAAGCGCCGAGACATATTTAGACTCTCTCCCGAAAGCACAGTGACAGACTGAGACACTCTCCCCAAAGCACAGTGATAAAATTGAGACCCTATCCCCAAAGTACAGTGACAGATTGAGACCCTTTTCCCAAAGCACAGTGACAGATCGAGACCCTGTCCCCAAAGCACAGTGACAGATTGAGACCCTCTCTGCAAAGAATAGTGACATATTGAGAACCTGTCCCCAAAGCAGAGTGACAGATTGAGACTCTCTCCCCAAAGTTCAATGACAGATTGAGACCCTCTCCGAAAACCACAGTGACAGATTGGGACACTCTCCACAAAGCAGAGTGACAGACTGAGACCCTCTCCCCAAAGAACAGTGACAGATTGAGACCCTCTCCCCAAAGCACAGTGACAGATTTATACCCACTCCCCAAAGCACAGTGACAGATTGAGACCCTCTCCCCAACGCACAGTGACCGATTGAGACCGTCTCCCCAAAGCAGAGTGACAGATTGGACCCTCTCCCCATAGCACAGTGACAGATTGAGACCCTCTCCCCATAACAGAGTGACAGAATAAGACCCTCTCCCCCTAGCACAGTGACACATTTAGACCCATTCCCCAAAGCACAGTAACAAATTAAGACCCTTTTCTCAAAGCAGAGTGACAGATTTAGACCCTCTCCCCAAAGCACAGTGACAGATTTAGACCTTCTCCACAAAGCACAGTGACAGATTGAGACTCTCTCCCGAAAGCACAGTGACAGATTGAGACCTGTCCCCAAAGCACAGTGACAGATTGAGACCCTCTCCCCAAAGCTCAATGACAGATTGAGACCCTCTCCCAAAACCACAGTGAAAGATTGAGACCCTCTCCCCAAAGCACAGTGAAAGATTAAGACCTTCTCCCCAAAGCACACTGACAGCTTGGGACCCTGTCCCCAAAGCAGAGAGACAGATTGAGACGCTCTTTGCAAAGCACAGTGACAGACTGAGACCCTTTCCAAAAGCACAGTGACAGATTGGGACCCTCTTCACAAAGCACAGTCACAGATTGGGACCCTCTCCCCAAAGCACAGTGATAGAATGAGACCCTCTCCCCAAAGCACAGTGACAAATCAAGACCCTCTCCCCAAAGCACAGTGACAGATTGGGACCCTGTCTTCAAAGTACAGTGACAGATTGAGACCCTTTTCCCAAAGCACAGTGATAGATTGAGACCCTCTCTGCAAAGAATAGTGACATATTGAGACCCTGTCCCCAAAGCACAGTTTCAGATTGAGACTCTCTCCCCAAAGTTCAATTACAGATTGAGACCCTCTCCCCATAGCACAGTGACAGATTGGGACCCTCTCAACAAAGCAGAGTGACAGACTGAGACCCTCTCCCCAAAGAACAGTGACAGATTGAGACCCTCTCCCAA